>CM070081.1:31127700-31347100 GCA_036250285.1 Pyrocoelia pectoralis
GGTTGTTATTGATTAAATAAGGCACAACTTCGCCATTTTTACGTCACCTACGTTACCTAATTCTACTGTTACTAATTGGTGCACTTTGTTGAGAATAATTTGGTCATTCTTCATTTACACTTAATTTTTTTTATCATAATTTCGTCATTAACGAGGTTAAATGACTTTTTCATTTTATAAATTTAATATAAGTATAAGTTTCGTATTGGTCCCCTCATATAGAGTTGAAGTGTTCTCGAATCATCGACTAGTTTCGAATTTCCTTTCAAGTTGACAAGCGAAGAAGTTTGTATGGGAATGAAGAGCCTTTAGTAACGACACGTCTTAATTTCGTCTAAGTTCACCCCGGAAACTGGAGAAGCTGTCCTAGTTACGTCATAAAGGCGTCATTATTAGGTGCCTCTGAATTTCTGATGAGCGGAAATTTTGTCATTGATTATTGAATCGATAAGTCTAGTTTGTGCCATAAAGTCGAAATAATGTGCACGTAATATTTCTGTCAGTGTGTAAAGCGAATTCTTGGAGCACCCCCCCCCCCCCCTACTTTCCCCACATTTTGGTTACCTTTTTCGTTAACGTCTTCCAGAGGTTTTTATGTTAAAATCAATATGCCCCCGTACTTCTCCCCGTTACTACATGCTCTTGGTCATCCCCAAGGTGAAAATCTGTTGAACCCTCCCAACTTTTCCACTAGAAATTGTTTTCCAATATAAAGTAGAAGTAAATGAACTGTAATTACTCCCTCGAAATAGTGGAATGTAAACCGTATCGTAAATCTATAAATATTAAGGGTGTAGTGACTTAACAGACAGAAGTCAGACATAAATTCGATCCAAAATGAAAATAAAATCTATTTTTAATGTGATAATGACGAATATTTTGCGAAAAGGACCTTTTTACACTTTTAGGGGTAAGTTAAGGTCAAAAGAATTGACGTTTCGTTCCATATTGATTCGTAACAAAATTATTTATTAACACGCGCCTCGAGAGACGATAATTTAAAACAGTTTTGGAAGTGTGCCAAACTATTTTGAATCTTAGCCCAATTAGACCTCCCTATTGATCTACTAAATAAGAAGACCGCAGATTAAATTTTTCTTCTAAATCGTGTAGCGGAAAAAAAAGATTTTTTGTTGAAAATTCACTCACCTGCCCATTTTCTGTAACCATATTTGGTCCCTAAAACACTATCACGATTAATTTGAGCAAAATCAGAGAGACACTATGGTGCCGGCATTTCTCTGCAGTATGACCAGCAACTTGCCACTGAAATGGGGAAACGAGCCAATGGCACTGCTTGGCCCAAGTATCGAGCGGAAAACAACTTTGATAAAGCACGGAGGGGTAGTTTTCGCTACCCCCCTATTACACCACTACTCTATATACGTGGTCGATAAGGCTGTATTACAGTCGAGAAACTGTCTTCCCGAATAAATTTTTTTTTCGCACAAACACCGACTTGCCTGATTAATATTTGTTTAATGAATTTTAATGTGTTACTGTTACCTTTTTCTTCCGGCTCGATTTGAATGTCGACCCCAACCGCATTTTAAACGTTCCGGAAGAGCGCTTATTATATAATTCGATTATTCTCATCCTTATTCAAGCAGAAATTATTGACGTCCTCGTTTTTTTCCTATCAGTTCATGTCGTCATTAAAAATTTACATTCTCGTATCCACCACGAAGGAACGAATTCGACGAAAATAGGACAATTTAAGTGCTTGCCATGTAATTTACCGCTTTGAGCGATTGAAAAGTTCAATTTCGGAATGACACTTGCCATTTGAGCGCATTGTGAAATTTTAGGGGGTGATGAGCAGGTGCAAACGGCAAATAATGTAAACTGTCAAGTTGCAAACGTGTCAATGATGAATTTATCTAACATTCATGACGCGTGAGATCATTATTCAAAATTCGATTCATTTGCAAATGAGGCGGAAACATAAAAGTTTTCCATGCAAACTTAAATTTCAAAAGTTCAATTTGAAATATTTTAAATCGTATTCAACATTTTCGTCAAAGCCAATTAAATTCCTTCAAATCTACTATTTAATTATGCCTTTACAATGTTTATTTCAAATTGGAACACATGAAACCAATCTAAAAATTCAAAAATTCACATTCTTACAGGTTTTCAATATTTTCATCATTAAAAAGCAAAGCGTAAAATTAAAACAGTTTTAAGTAACGGTTGAACCCGATAATCAATTTGTAAAAGTAAAATTCTCTCTTAACACGGACTTTCAAAGTTCAAATTTGAAGAATTTTAAATGGGAGTTATTCTGAATTTAAAACAGTTTAAAAATTCAAAAAGTTTAATCTTTTACTTCAGCATTAAGAAGTAAAATTTGAAAGCATATTAAATTAGCAATTCAGATCGTTAATCAGCTTTTAAAATTATCAATTAAAGCTTCAATTTTATAATATATTCGAGATTTTTTTTTGGGGGGCGCCTGTTAAGTTCTTTAAATGTTGCATTTTAATTGTACCTACACCTGGAAACCATTTGAAATAATCTAAAAATTTAAAAGTTTTCTTAATCTCATCGTTAAAAGGTAAAATGTAAAATTAAAACAATTGAAATAACAGTTGACATCAATTTTTAAAATAAAAAAGTTTCAATTTTAAGAATTTTAAATGACCGTTGATACTTTCATTGAATCTTATTAACTGCTTTAAATGTACTCGGAGTTATTCTGAATTGGATCATGCGAAACAAATTTGAAGCAGTCAAAAATTGACATTTTACAGATTTTTATTTTTAATATTATTTACTTTCGTCATTAAAAAGTAAAATCTAAAATTAAAACAGTTTTAAGTAACAGTTGAGCCCGATAATCAATTTGTAAAAGTAAAATTCTCTCTTAACACTTGACTTTCAAAGTTTCAATTTCAAGAATTTTAAGTGAGAGTTATTCTGAATTGGATCGTGCGAAACAAATTTAAAACAGTTTAAAAATTCAAAAAGTGTGTCATATTATAATCTTTCATTTCAGCATTAAGAAGTAAAATTTGAAAGCATATTAAATTAGCAATTCAGATCGTTAATCAGCTTTTAAAATTATCAATTAAAGCTTCAATTTTATAATATATTCGAGATTTGGGGGGGGGGGGCCTGTTAAGTTCTTTAAATGTTGCATTTTAATTGTACCTACGCCTGGAAACCATTTGAAATAATCTAAAAATTTAAAAGTTTTCTTAATCTCATCGTTAAAAGGTAAAATGTAAAATTAAAACAATTGAAATAACAGTTGACATCAATTTTTAAAATAAAAAAGTTTCAATTTTAAGAATTTTAAATGACCGTTGATACTTTCATTGAATCTTATTAACTTCTTTAAATGTAGGAGTTATTCTGAATTGGATCATGCGAAACAAATTTGAAGCAGTCAAAAATTGACATTTTACAGATTTTTATTTTTAATATTTACTTTCATCATTAAAAAGTAAAATCTAAAATTAAAACGATTTTAAGTAACAGTTGAGCCCGATAATCAATTTGTAAAAGTAAAATTCTCTCTTAACACTTGACTTTCAAAGTTTCAATTTCAAGAATTTTAAATGGGCGTTATTCTGAATTGGATCATGTGAAACAAATTTAAAACAGTTTAAAAATTCAAAAAGTGTGTCATATTTTAATCTTTTATTTCACCATTAAGAAGCTTCAATTTTATAATATGTTCGAGATTTTTTTTGGGGGGCGCCTGTTAAATTCTTTAAATGTTGAATTTTAATTGTACCTACATCTGGAAACCATTTGAAGTAATCTAAAAATTTGAAAAGTTTTCTTAATCTCATCATTAAAAGGTAAAATGTAAAATTAAAACAATTGAAATAACAGTTGACATCAATTTTTAAAATAAAAAAGTTTCAATTTTAAGAATTTTAAATGACCGTTGATACTTTCATTGAATCTTATTAACTGCTTTAAATGTAGGAGTTATTCTGAATTGGATCATACGAAAATTTTTAATATTTACTTTCATCACTAAAAAGTAAAATCTAAAATTAAAACAGTTTGAAATAACAGTTGATACCGATAATCAATTTTTAAAGTCAAAATTCTCCTGTTGACACTAGAATTTCAAAGATTATATTTCCAGAATTTTAAATTACGGTCGACATTTTCGTTGAAACTGATTATGTTTTTCACATCTAGGATTTTAATTCCACCCTTAAGGTAATCTGAATTGGATCATGTGAAACAAATTTAAAACGCTTTCCAAAATTTATGATTTTACGTTTTTAATATTTTAATCTTTTATTTCATCATTAAGAAGTAAAATGTAAAATTCAGATGGATTCTGGATTCTGGATTTCGATGGGAGGGTGGGAAATCCCACACGCACCTAGGCCACTTATTCGGGCCCTTTGTGCTGCCTCCCTGATTATAGAGTCGTTCGACCCCGCAACGTCACTCAAGCCATCCCACACGTGAGATAAACCTGAGGATGCTGGACGGGGAAGCGGCTCTAATCTTAGCCATGTCCGGCCATTCAGATGGATCATTAGCTTTTAAACATTTTTTGGTATCTTTAATTTCATCATTACAAGGTAAAATACAAAACTAGAATATCAGCAATTTGACATAACAATTGAGACCGACACTTAAAATTTCACATTAAAACTTGAATTTCAAACTATTTCTAATGGTATGAGGCTATTTAAAAATTCAACAGTCAAAAAGTTCACATTTTCACATTGTACTCTTAATTTCGACGCTTCAATTAAAAATACAAAGAAATTCAGAGAAATTCTACTTGAAATAATTTGAAATTTCAATAATTTTTAGATTTAAATTTTGTAAAAGTTTTTCTGAATTTATTTTCTCATTTTAAATTTTAAATTTCACCTTGTAGTGTAGTTAGCTTTAGATACTTCCCTAGTCTGTTAATTAATTTCAGCGCTTCATTTTTCGGAAATCATTTGTAATTTCAAGAATTTTAATATTTTGAATTTTTAAAACTTCTTTTCTTGCTGTATGTATTGTGTAAATGTTCATTTGAAGTTTCAGCTGAAGTTTTGTTTAGAAGCTTTCGTATTTCACATTTCGTTCATTAATTTCCTACACTCGAATGTTTAAAAACAAACAGGAATTTCCAGAACTTTAAAATGAAATTTGGAAATGTTGTAATTTGTTTGAATTTAAATTTTCCTTGATCAATTGTTTGAATTTCAGTAATAAATAATTGCAAATTTGATGTGAATATTTTTGTGTCCGATTCGTTTACGATGAAATTTAATTTGTTTCGCGATTAAATCGAATTTAGAAAAGAATTTTAACAACAAAAGTATATGAAAGCGCGTTTTTTTCTTTTTCCTTTATTTATTATACTAAAATGTTCATTTTAAATTTGAAATGAAGAAAATGCTAGGGTACAATTCTTTGAATTTTAAACTAATTGACATTCTAATTCATTTACCACTTCCTAATTATTTATATATACAGCAACAAACTTTTTGCCAATTTTTTAAATTTTGAATTTTAAAAGTGAGAATTTCAAAGTTTCATATAGAATTGTGCCGTATTTTTTTCATAAAAATAAATTCAATCACTTCAAAGCAAATTGGACCCTTTTAAACTTGAAATTTTATATAAATTAAACTCGGAAGTGGCCTTAAGTTCTAAATTCTACTTCAAAATTGATTTTTTTAGCTTTTTGTCTTAAGGTTGAAGTTTTTAATTGTTTTAATTTCAAGAATTTGGTTTTAAATATCAAGCTTCTTCCACGTACAATTTCTTATTTCTAAATTCTAAATCAACGTGATGAAATTTTAACACAGAACTGAAATTGAAGTTGCGAATTTTTAAAATTCGATAAAAATGCCGAGTTTCGAATTGAAAATTTAATGCATTTCGAATACGACAGGTCTATTAATTGATATTTCAAGTTTAAATTTTAAAATGTTAAATTTCTAACTTAAATTTAGATTGAAGAACTTGTTTAAATCTACCTTCTTCATTATAAACATAAAAATTTTCAATCGGAGGTCAAACTTCGTAAATTGAGTTGGAAAATCAAACCCTTGAACTCCCATTTCTAATTCGGCGGTTCTTCGACCTTTCAAATGTAGCTAAATCGACGTTAACTATTGGCATTAAATTTAATTAACTCAAGACTTAATCCTTAATTCTTCCTATATTCGCGTGTTACCTCGGAAATGTTCGAAAATCGATTTCGCCGAGTTCGAAATGAGTAATCCTCACATAAATATGTATTAAAGTCGTACCCCCTTCAATTGATTTATTATTTTTTTTTAATAAGTGGTCTCATTTGTAGGGTGTTCAACGACCCTCAAAATTACAACCACTCGTGTAACTTATTATTATTATTCTTACCGGAGTAAGTAAACCTGGTTCGGAGACCCCCTTTTTTGCCGCTTAATTAATTATGCATTAGTAATGAACCTCTTTTGTACACACAGGAATGCGAATTTGAACACATTGTACGTGACTAATAATTATTTAGATATTTCGATTACGAAATACGTAAAATTTGAATGCAAAGCACTCGTACTAAATGTGTTCGTCGGCGTTTGCCAAATTCTATTTTTAATTTTTATGTCTTCTGTTTACGTTTCACGTTGTTCAAAGTTTTAGAATGTGAATGTTAACGGTGCGTATAATGAATTTCATTTCTCGAAATGACGTCACTTTCTATACGTGTCAAACTTACCCTTTTCATGTTACCGGCGAAAATTATTATTGAATGCGATCCATCGATTCCTTCCTTAATGGCGCCTTAAATTTGTTTGCGTCACATCCGCATGATTGATGGACGGACGATAATGTGTCATTTTCTTTGACGTAGAGTGATACGTTTTTTTAAATTTAATTTGCCCCTAAATTATTCGGTTAAATTGCAAACTTTCACAAATTTGCAATTATTGCAATTTCAGGACTTTTAACTTCAAACAATTTCTGGCCTATCCTATTGAAATTTCGCGCGCAGCCTATAATCCACCTATAGTTTTAAACCGCCGAAGTATACGAAAATTTTCGTTTTTGAAATTCTTAAAATTTCAAACTGTTTTGTTGGTGAAATTAATTTTAATTCTCAACAAACCTCCAAGCTCAAATTTCAAATTTGATATAAACCATTTTAATATGATGATTAATATGACCCAAAAAACACATGTACGGGAGATTTTAAAATAATTGTTAGATTGTTTCAAGTTACTTTTGAAAATTCAAATGTTGAAATTAATGAATAAATGCTGAAATTTAAAATTTACACAAACATTTTAGTATAATAAATATAAGAGACGAAATCCACATTAAATTTTAAAATAATATCAAAATGTTGAAATTCCAATCTAATTTCCAAAATTCGAATGTTGAAATTATTGAACGAAATGCGAGATAAGAAACGAAACCTTAAACGGGGATTTCAAATTTCTTACACAAACAATTTTATTATAATAAATACGCACGTAACGCATTAATTCAATGTTCGAAAATTAAACTAGTAAGTATTTTAATATAAGAAATTCAAACATTTCAAAATTTCCTTTTTAAAATTCTTGAAATTACTAATTAATTTCCATTAGAATGTTGAAATTAGGGAATGTGACATGAACGTTTTAGTATAATATATACGGAAACACTCCAAAAATGCTTCGTTTTTAAAATTCTTCAAATTTCAAACCGTTTTTGATGTTGAAATTATTGGATGAAAAAAATTTCTCAACAAACCAAGCTCATTTTAATATGATAAAAACCCAAAAAACACAACATACACGAGAAATTTTGAAATAATTGCAAAAAATTTTAAATTTCAAATTACTTTTAGAAAATTCAAATGTTGAAATTAATGCGAATACTTCACCTTGAATTTTAAAATTTACACGTACATTTTAGTATAATAAATACAAAAGACGAAATCCGTATATTACTTTCTAAAATAATATCGAAATGTTGAAATACCAAATTAATTTCCAAAATTCGAATTTTGAAATTAATGAACGAAATAATATGCGAGATAAGTAAGCTTCTAGTGACCTATAACCTTAAACTGGAATTTCAAATTTAACATGAACATTTTAGTATTATGGTAAATACAAGACGAAACGTATGGGAAATTTTAAAATTTTGTTTGATAATTCTTGAAATTACTGATTATTTTTCAACATTCGAATGTGGAAATTAATAAATGAATGTTACTTGACACGCTGAAACTTCAAATTCGATATAAATAAAACATTTTAGTATGATAAAAACACAAAAACAGACAAACCGCACTGGAATTTTGTTGTTTGTTGTTGTTTTTCTTGAAATCTAAATTACTCCTAAAAGTTCAAATGTTGAATTTATGAACAAAATGTGAAAAGTCATGCTTTTATTTAAAATTTCCACGAGCATTTTAGTATAATAAATAGCAAAGACGAAATTCGGGCGGAATTTCAAAATAATATTAAAATCTTGAAATTTCAAGCTATTTCGAATTCGAAAGTTGAAATTAATGAATCAAATGCGATATACGAAAGTTTCTAACCAAATCTTAAACTGGGATTTCAAATTTAACGTGAACATATTAGTATCATAAATACAAGACGAGAAGCTTTGAATTAGAAAATAATAATGTGGAATTTCGAGAATTCCCAATTTTGATATACATAATATGTAGTATTTTAGAAAATCCAATGGGTTGCGCCTTTTTTCTATATTTATCATAGTCAAATGCTCATGTCCAATTTAAAATGTCAGTTTTGTTTAGAAACTTTAATATCTTGCATTTCGATCATTAATTTCAACATTTGAATTTCCGAAAATGATATGTAATTCTAAAATTTTATTATTTTAGAATTGGTCGACAGTTTAGCTTAAAGTTTTGTATCGTATTCTACATTTCGTTCATTAATTCCAACACGTAAATTTTTGAAAATAATTTTAGAATCTCTCGTTCCTTTTCCTGTATTTCGAAAACATTTCACGTCAAATTTCAACTTGAAACTTTGTTTTAGTTTCTTATCCTGCATTTTGAAATGTTTACACTTGAATTGTTTAAAGTAATTTGGAGTTTCAAAAACTTTAACAACGGAATTTTGATATTATTTTAAATTTTCCCATGCATTCGTCTTTTTTCATATCAAATTTCAGCTTGAATTTTTGAATTAGATTATAATGTAAAATTTCAAGGTTTCCACAACAGCGATATTTTGAAATGATTTTAAAATCTCCAATATGGTGGATTTTTTCCTCAAATGCTCATGTGAAATTTCAACTTGCAGCTTTGCTTATAATCGTCCCACATTTCGTATTTCGTTCACACTTTCCGAAATAATTGGTAATTTCACAAATTTTAAAAATGAAATTTTGGAAATTCTCATACTCTTGTATTTCTCATATTAAAATGTTCGTGTAAGGTTTAAATTTGGGCACGAAGTATTCGCAATTTTTTCATTAATTTCAACTTTTGTATTTTCAAAAGTAATTTGAAATTTCAAGAATTCAACAATTATTTTAACATTTCCAGTGCGTGTTGTGTTTTTTGTGTATTTATCATATTGAAATGTTTTATATCAAATTTGAAATTTTAGCTTGCTCAGACATGTTTTTCATGCATTAATTTCAACATTTAATTGGAATTTCAAGAATTTTGATATCATTTTAGAATTGTTTCTCTATTTATTATACTAAAACGTTCATGTCAAATTCATTCATTAATTTCAACATTCCATTCGAAATTAAGTAGTTTCAAGAATTTTAAAAGGTAAAATTTGAAATTTTTGAATTTGCTATGCGTTAATTCCGTATATATTATCCTATAATTAGATAATTCATTAATGTTAATTAATAAGAGTCTAATTTTTACTGTGGACAGATCCGGCTTTAAAATGGATACACTTGCTCATAATTACAATTTGTGCATTTAAAGTCGCCATAATTAATTTATTAGTATTCCTGTCCATTAATGAGTGCATAATTTAATTCATCATTAAGATGGTGTCATCTGTTTTTTGGAAACTAGAATATGTAGCGAAATTAAGCAATCTACCTTCTAAACTAGTTAATTAAGGTTCAAGTCCATTCCTATTATGCACATATTAAATAATAACCGTGATTCGTTCTATTACAAATATCCACACGAGCACCTACACAATGACCGCATCAAAGTTTTCCCTTTTATCGATTACAATTAACTAAAATTAGTAGTAGGAAAGTGAGATTTCGAGAGTTGATAAACAACCCCCATTTGACAACCCCTCAAAACTGCATTACAACTACAAGTGCATGTTGTCAACCTCGATAACAATTAGGTACTCTCTGGCGTTTTCGTGCACAACTCCAGCGAATCGATATTTTTCCATGCGTTTTGGGCGAATGCCAAACGACGATACTTGGATTATTTTAATTGCTTATGTACATGACGTAATCCTCCCACACTTAAAAAAATCTTACCGCTAGACTGGAAACTGACGCCGATTTGTTATTCTCCATCTTGTTTAACACTTAAAGTCGTATTTAAAAAAAAACACTTCAGTAATATCAAAAACACTGCAAATTAATCAAATTCAGATTCTGTCGTCTCAAATAAATCGTAAATAGGTCACTTTTTCGTTGACGTCACTTTTCGTTCACGAATAGGTCATTTTTTGGTCAGCGCTATAGCATCCCTCAAAGCCAGTCGTAACCGCGCCCATTGATCACCTCCGAAGCGAAACTGCAACTTGCAGTCGGTTGCCAAAAATTTACTTTACATCAATAAAAATAACTCGTGAACACATGGCCTGAAATTTCTTCTAATTGAATCATAAAGCGTAATTCATATTATTATTACTACATTAAGATTACCCGTTGAGGTTCATTAACCCAATTTAAGGTAATTCGGTCAAACGAATGAGGGTTAATTTAATCATTCAGCTTTTATGTACCTTTAATTAAAAGTATGCTATTAGTGACTAATTAATGAACTCATAAATTCTGAAACGAAACTTGTATCTCATTTACAAACGCATTTGCTTGCTTGCTTCAGTTTAAAAGTTTGAAGGGAGGCTATTCGAAGAAAATGATATTTTGAAGAAATGTGACAAATTAATAGGCTAAATTTCGAATTATATTAGTGACATTTGCGAAGAATGTTTCCGTCGACATTGCAAATTTAATCTTTGGTATTTTGAACAATGAAGAAACTTACATAAAACATGGATCCTTTATCATTTTCCAGGCTGGATTGATCTCAAATTTGGAAGAAAATATTGCAAAACTGAAGAAAATTTGAAGAAAAGTGCACCATCGATTGAAAATTAGAGACCAAAAGGAACTAAAAGAAACAATAGCTCTGCTTTCTTCATTTAACAATGCGACATGCATCTCATTTCTTGCAGAACACGTCTATCTTTTATCGTAGTCCAAGTTGGTTGATCCCAAATTTGAAAACAATCTTTAGAAAAACGATATTTTGAAGATAAGTGCAAAGCTGGACAACTTTAGGGAATGAAAATTACGCTAGAATTCCAATTAAAGCGACAGGAATGAGACTAAAAAGAACTAAAAGAAAGAATAGCTCTGCTTCCTTCTTCTACTCGATGAGACTTGCATCTCATTTCCTCCGCCACAACGAAGAATTGGGAAGAATGTTTGCGTCGTCATTGCCAGTTTTATTTTTGGTATTTTGAAGAATGAAGAAACTTGCATAAAACATGGACCTTTTGTCGTAGTCCAAGCTGGCTTGATCACAAATTAGAAAAAAAAGGTATTGAAAATCTTCTGTAAAACCATGATTTGAAGAAACATACGTAAGTGGACCACTTTATCGATTGAAAATTAGACTAGAATTCGAATTAAGGGATGAGGCGAAAAGGATTTGGTCTTTAGAAGAATGAAGAATCTTGCATAGAACATGGATACCTTATCGTTCTCCAGGCTGCACTTTCGAAACAAAATATTGCAAAACTGAAGAAAACCCTTATTTCAAGAAATCATCGATTTAAAATTAGGCTAAAATTCGAATTAAGGACCAAAAGGAACTAAAAAAAAGAATAGCTCCACTTTCTTCATTTACTCGATGAGACTTGCATCTCATTTCCTCCGCCACAACGAAGAATTGGGAAGAATGTTTGCGTCGTCATTGCCAGTTTTATTTTTGGTATTTTGAAGAATGAAGAAACTTGCATAAAACATGGACCTTTTGTCGTAGTCCAAGCTGGCTTGATCACAAATTTGAAAAAAAAAGGTATTGAAAATCTTCTGTAAAACCATGATTTGAAGAAACATACGTAAGTGGACCACTTTATCGATTGAAAATTAGACTAGAATTCGAATTAAGGGACGAGGCGAAAAGGATTTGGTCTTTACAAGAATGAAGAATCTTGCATAGAACATGGATCCTTTATCGTTCTCCAGGCTGCACTTCCGAAACAAATATTGCAAAACCGATGAAAATTTGAAGAAAAGTGCACCATCGATTGAAAATTAGAGACCAAAAGGAACTAAAAGAAATAATAGCTCTGCTTTCTTCATTTACTCAATGCGACTTGCATCTCATTTCTTACAGAACACGTGTATCTTTTATCGTAGTCCAGGTTGGTTGATCCAAAATTTTAAAACAATATTCAGAAAAACCATATTTTGAAGATAAGTGCAAAGCTGGACAACTTTAGGGAATGAAAATTACGCTAGAATTCCAATTAAAGTGACAGGAATGAGACCAAAAAGAACTAAAAGACAGAATAGCTCTGCTTCCTTCTTCTACTCGATGAGACTTGTATCTCATTTCCTCCTCCACAACGAAGAATTGGGAAGAATGTTTGCGTCGACATTGCCAGTTTTATTTTTGGTATTTTGAAGAATGAAGAAACTTGCATAAAACATGGACCTTTTGTCGTAGTCCAAGCTGGCTTGATCACAAAATTGAAAAAAAGGTATTGAAAATCTTCTGTACAACCATGATTTGAAGAAACATACGTAAGTGGACCACTTTATCGATTGAAAATTAGACTAGAATTCGAATTAAGGGACGAGGCGAAAAGGATTTGGTCTTTACAAGAATGAAGAATCTTGCATAGAACATGGATCCTTTATCGTTCTCCAGGCTGCACTTCCGAAACAAATATTGCAAAACCGATGAAAATTTGAAGAAAAGTGCACCAGCGATTGAAAATTAGAGACCAAAAGGAACTAAAAGAAACAATAGCTCTGCTTTCTTCATTTACTCAATGCGACTTGCATCTCATTTCTTACAGAACACGTGTATCTTTTATCGTAGTCCAGGTTGGTTGATCCAAAATTTTAAAACAATCTTTAGAAAAACCATATTTTGAAGATAAGTGCAAAGCTGGACAACTTTAGGCAATGAAAATTACGCTAGAATTCCAATTAAAGTGACAGGAATGAGACTAAAAATAACTAAAGGAAAGAATAGCTCTGCTTCCTTCTTCTTACTCGATGAGACTTGCATCTCATTTCCTCCGCCACAACGAAGAATTGGGAAGAATGTTTGCGTCGTCATTGCCAGTTTTATTTTTGGTATTTTGAAGAATGAAGAAACTTGCATAAAACATGGACCTTTTGTCGTAGTCCAAGCTGGCTTGATCACAAATTTGAAAAAAAAAGGTATTGAAAATCTTCTGTAAAACCATGATTTGAAGAAACATACGTAAGTGGACCACTTTATCGATTGAAAATTAGACTAGAATTCGAATTAAGGGACGAGGCGAAAAGAATTTGGTCTTTAGAAGAATGAAGAATCTTGCATAGAACATGGATACCTTATCGTTCTCCAGGCTGCACTTTCGAAACAAAATATTGCAATACTGAAGAAAACCCTTATTTCAAGAAATCATCGATTTAAAATTAGGCTAAAATTCGAATTAAGGACCAAAAGGAACTAAAAAAAAAGAATAGCTCCACTTTCTTCATTTACTCGATGAGACTTGCATCTCGTTTCCTCCGCCATAACGAAGAATTGGGAAGAATTCTTCCAGTTTGTTAAAGCTGGTAAATTTCAAATTACACTTTTAACTTCAAGGGTTCTGGCTTTAAATTGCAATTATTGATGTGTAATCCTTAATCTTTAGGCTACAGGTTCTTAAGTTTATGTTGTAAGTCTAACATTGTAACCCGTAAATGGTGACCTCTTGCGAATTCATTATCTACGTGGTTAAGATTGGTATAAAGCTGCTAAATTTCCAATTGCAACTTTGAACTTCAAGGTTCACGGTTTAAATTACAGCTATCGGTGTACATAATCCATAACCTTGAGCCTACATGTTCTAAAGGTTCCTGTTCTAAGCCTTGTATTGTAATTACCAAGATCTAGAAACTTTGATGTACTCGCACATCTTGCAACTTAAAATTTGCATGGAAGTTCAGAGTGAAGGTTAAGGTGTAATTGGACAGTTGCAAAGCAAGCCTCTAGCTTGCGGCGTGATGTGTGAACTTTAAGATCAAATATTCACTGTTCTTGGAGACCTACCTTCATTTCAAATTCAAATCCGAAATTTTAAAAATTCCAAATTTAATTCTTCAACGACTTTTTTGGAAACCAAAACTTTTTAATCTAGAAATTGAATTTTAGGGTTTTAAGTGAAGTTCAAAATTGAAACTTGAATTTAAGTTGCAATTTAAAATTTAATTTGAATTTGAATTTAAATTAAATTAACGCTTCAATTTTTATAAAAAGAAGTAAATTTCGAGTTCAAAGTATGAGGCTATTCATTATTAGTTAATTGCAATTAGCTTTTGAAATTTTTGGTAAGATTACAATTGAAGATAATTTTTTGAGTTTTTTTAAATGTTGCATCTCAAAACACGACATCAATTTAAAGCTACCATTATGAAATTTAATTGTTTAAAACGTAATTTTGATTTAAATCACACAATAAAGGATATTTCTAGTGATAGAAACCTTTACATAGTTGATTTCAACATTAAAGGTCTCGAGGATTGAGAAAAGATCACGACTCTACAGATTTATGTAATTATGAAGAAGAAGATCGGTTGTAAAGTTCGTATTGTAAATGTTTTCTTCTTCTTCGTTCAACTATCAGAATGGAGTAAGGTTAAAATAGAAAGTGAATCGATAAATAAATTCTTAATCAACCTTCTCCATAAATATTTAATTCTTTAAATTTTAAAAACTTCAAATGTAATAATAGTGATAAGATGATGTATCGTTACATGTTTCGGCTATAAAACCATCATCAGACCATTAATGAATGATAGGACTAACTTAAAATTAGTTTAAGGTCAGGAATAAGATTAATTAATTTTCATTGGAGATTTTGCTGAGATGCTGTAGAGGTAATCTTTGAATGCTTGAGACAATAGGACTGGTACTTGCAAAATTCTGAAGAAAACATTTGAAGATCACCAAGATGAAGACCTTCAAAGGAGCTACAGTCCTTTTAATAAAGTGGAATTTGGTGAGATATGACCCCTGGAAATCGGTCCTTCTTCATTCGTGAAGTAAAGAATCTTCCCAATCAAAACATGCACAGATAAAATTTGATTCTCTCAAGTTGAAGAATCGACGAAACGAAGAACGAAGAAATGCAACCGACCGATCGAAAAAATTCTAGTTTAGAAATAACCTTGCAATTTGGTCAAAAATACCATTACTTATATTTGTTTTTGTAAACGCAACCATCGTCTGTTATTGTCCGGTCGACGATGTTTACGTATAATTTTTGGACTCACGCCCATAGCTAACGTACAGACATATTATTAAGTACATCGACCGTGATTACACCATAACCTTGCTAAAATGCAGATTAGAACATACATTTGAAAAATTAAGCCTTTCGAATGCAAATTACTTTTAATTTCAAAGGAACTATTTTTAAAAGGGTTAGAAAATACTTTAAACATCAATATTGATTTACATGTTTAAAAACTAAACTGGGTTAAGTCGGTAATTGGATTTGGTTCGCTTTCAAGCATTTTATACTCTGCTTACTTAAAGTATAAATAATCAAATCGTAAAGATTCGTTTTACAGTTATTGCGTTGTCAAGTGCACTGAGCTTCTAAAAATGCTTCAATTTATATATAAAACCTCAAATACTGTTGATGTTCCGATTGACCTCCAATTAATGTAATTATACAATGATTTTTGACAGCAGCGTTGTGTGTCTGACCGAAATTTCACCAAAAATCGACGTACCTTCTCAACTATCTCCAGCAATTAGATGACTTGCTGTTAATTTTAGGATCAGATATATCCCAAATTGTTTAAAGCCGCATTAATTCGTATAGAGAAACTCACTAAATGTGACGTCAGTCATTCCCTGACCAGTTTATGACGAATGTTGATGTAGTTGTTCATTAATGCTTCCATTAATATAAAATGCCTTTATAGTCAGTTAGTTCGGATTGCAGTTAACGTAACTATGATATTAATGGTTGTAAGATTTTTTGACGTCAACATGTGCCTGTGGCGAAATACGACCAAAAATTGACGTGTTTTTTCAACTAGTTTCTATGATGAACTGATTATTATCTGTTGCTTTTAGAATCAGTTACGTCATAAATTGGGAAATAGAGAAGCAAAAATATGACGAATTCCGATAATGTAATTCTATGATATCGATTGTAAGAATTTTTGGGCAGTGTGTCTGTGACCGAAATTTGACCAAAAATTCACGAGCCTCCCCCACTGGATTACCTATTGATTTTAGAATCAATTACGTCATAAATAGCGGGTGAAGTTTTACAACATTGAATTTGAGCTCGTAGTGGCTTCTTGAATTGTTCAAGATTTAAAGGTGAGTGGGCTCTTGGAAACGGTACAATGTTAAAAATCTAAGCTAAATAAACTCTGCATTTCAAAATCTAGATTAGTTGGTACGCGGTACGCCGAACCTGCAAATATTTTTATCATAAGGTCAGAACCCTAAAACCTTGGAATACTACTACTCCTACGACCTCAAATCCGAAACCTTTGAAGCTGACTACTTCCTGAATGTGAGAATCTTATAATTGGAATCTAACATAGAAATTTCGAGATTTAACGTTTAAATATTTCAGAACTGTGTAATTTTGTAATTTTGAAATTGGAATCTTGGAGTATTGGAATCAACATTTTGAACTTTGAAAACACTTACAATGTTTTAAACGATTTAAAAGTAAAAGTTGTGTTGAAAACTCTTGAGCGAAAATTTTGAAATAGGGAATTTAATCTTGGAATAATATTATAATTTAAAAATTTCGTTCTATTTAAAACTGTTGTTGAATTATTGGAATTTGATAAATTGTTGGAAACTTAAGAATAATCTTGGAATCGTCATACTCTGGGATTTTAGCAAATTCCGATCTTGCGCTCTTAGGGGTTTGAGAATGTCATTTTAAAACCTTTAAGTAAACGAGAAATTTAAAAACTCACAAATGGTCGGAATTTAAGGCTAAAATTGAGATTGTGGAATCGTGGAATCGTTGGAAAAATCCAATAATGCTTTAAACCTTGAAACCCATTTCATCACGTATCTACCCTTGAGCGTTTAGAATTATAAACTTTTAGAATTTTGGAATATGTGGAGAATGAAATCTTGGATTAATCTTGTAATTACGTGCTACTTAAAACTTAGGAACGCTTAATATTGAAATGTTTCAAGTTCATTTTTATACGTCCTTGACCAAGTGCATTGCCAACCTTTTTTTTGGATCAATACCGTATTATTATTGAGTAGACGACCAAAAAATGACGTGTTTGTGACGAATCTGTGTTTTACAACAGACAAAAATAGCACTATTACCGTAATTATTTTGAATGATCTGTGATTGAAATTCATTTAATGGGAAGGTGGATTTTTAAGTAGGTTTAATTGCAAATTTCGTGTAACCTATACATGCTAATTGACCAAGGAATGACTAACTGAGCGTTTTACGTGATACTATTAATTGCAAATGAATTTTAGTCAATTTTAAGCAATTGACGACGTATTCCACGACGGTAATAAGCAATGATTGTCAATTAACTTGATCAATAACTTATACGTGTCTAAGAAACTTGAGGCCTTTTGATGGAATTTTCGTGCGTCCTTGATCAAGTACAATATATTTTGGATCAATACAAACTGTACTGGATCTCCTGTTGAGGAATGGACCAAAAATAACGTATTTATGACGAATCTCTATTTCATAACTAAATTGTTGTCGTTTCTCTATTTCCAGAGTATTAGTCAGTTAGTGCAACCTGTTTTTTAAAAATTTTTTAAGAAACTTCGTAGAAAACCCTTCCAGAAAAATATCGAGTTTCTTTTAACTTACATGGTGCGTTCATCGATAACCCGATGGATCGGATTCTAGAATTGTGCGGACTCAAGAATACTTTGTTTCGATTAATTGGTGATTGCAAAGTCATCTAATGTATCCAGATACATTTGGTAGATGAAACGTAGGTCAAGTTGTAATTTTCATATAGGTAACGTGTACAGATACCGATTGACCAAAAAATGACATGAATGTTTTAAGTGATTATGTTAAGGTAATAAAATCCCATTGTGCTAATCAATTTTGTCAGCGGACGACGTATTCCAAACCAGTGATCGATACACGACTAGAATAAGAAATGATGGCATACTTTTGATAAGATATCAATTAACTTAACCAATAACTGACGTGCTGAGAAATGAGTGGTTTTTTGGTGGAATTTTCATTCGCCCTTGACCAAGTACATTGTCAAAGTGACATAAATACATTTTGGGATCAATACGGATTTTAATGCACGTCCCGTTGAGTAAAGGACCAAAAAATGACGTATTTGTGACGAATCTCTATTTCATAACTAAATTCTTATCGTTTCTTTTATTTCCAAAGTGTTAACCTGTTTTTTTTATTTTTTTGAATCGAATGTGAAGTCTTTCGTAGTAAATGTTGGTTCTTGTAGTAAAAAATAGCTTACAACCTACCAGGAAACGTTAGGATTCCAGAAATACCTCTGGATTCCTACACGAGCGCACTATTAAAACAGGAAACAGAATCAGATTTGATTTAAATGCATTATTAATCCACTGAATCGCACAAATTTTCGAATCGATTTTTATACCGGGATCATTCGTAACCCGCAGTGCAAAGGAAACTGGCAAATTACGTGCGTATTTTTAGCGGTGTTCACATAAGCTATTTCTAAACAGTGTTCGAGAGGCGCGTATTATTAACACTGTTGATATAAATAACGTCAAACAAATACGATTTTTATGAAATAATCACTTAAAAGCATGTGGGTCAAGGTTTCGATTCATCATGCAAAACTTACCAAATTTGGACTAATGTCATTCATGACGAAGTCAGAATTTGTGTTTATATCTATCCACTAACACCAAAAATTCAAAAAAAGCTGAAGTAGCCATAACACTAACTACGATATAAGGCAAGTTTTCTTTTTCAAACAGTTTTCACCGGTTATTTCAGACGCAGTCAAAATCCAGAAGGCAACTGAAGATTCCGGTGTAACATAACCTATAATCTAGAAATCCGGGATATTCCGGGGACCGCATTGCAGCTTCTATTTCTTGCTCAATTTGGCTAGCTTTTGCCCGATATATTCGCTCCAATTGGTTGTTGTTACCGTAACTCCACCCCTATTTTCAAGGCCACTCTTTCAACTGATCAATGTTTTGGAAATGGGAAGGAAAAAGACCGAACCGTTGCGGATGTAATAAGGAAATTTCGTATTCCACTTCAGGTCGATCGCGTTTTTTTTTTAAAACTTAAATTACTGGCATAAACTCACCATAAAAATTAACGCAAGGCCGTTACAATTTCTCTATTCAGATGTGACCGGAATGCAAATTGCACCACTTACTCAACTTTTAACTACGACTAATTACGACTTTTACTCGATTATGTCACTTTACTAAATCAGTCGCTCACATTTGGAATGTTTGACATTACTCATGTAAGTGAAAAAAGTGTTAAAGGTCGTGAAATTGGATGCACAGTGTTACCTTGAGGAGTACAATAATACACGAAAAAAATAAAGAAAACAATGAAGTTTTTAGAATCCGTTCAAATACGTCATTCATGTGACGTGTCTTCCATATACCTGACGATTCTTAATTTAATCTTAAAAATGATGCGTAAATCAATAGAGGCAGCACCTAAATAGTTATTACGCTCCGTACCTAGGCAGCATTCTATTTCAAGTATTCGCGCCACATGTGTTCATCGTAATTATAATTGATGTTAATCGCAATTACAAACTCTTCCATAAAAAAAACGGTCTACCAGCAACGCGTGATTTAGTTTTACACCTTCAGGCACCAAAAAATGACGTATAAATGACCATTTCGTAAGATTAACACAATTTTAATGCAATCAAATTAATGACCATTTCTAAGAAGAATTGATATGAACTACGACCAAAGCTTAACAATAACTGTATTCATACAAGTACATAAACAAAATATTAATTAATTCAATTAATTCCTTTAAACATATAATAAACTGTCGACTTATTTGCATTGAAATACCTAGATAAAACGAGTTTTGCACCTATAGGGACCAAAAAATGACGTGTAAATGAGCAATTTGTGAGATTAACACGATTTGAATTCAACTTAAGTAAATGATTAAAATGAATGATCATTTCTAAGGAACCGTTAAGCACACACTAAATTGCCAATATAATTACATTAAAGTACCTACATTAAAAGGGTTCTATACTTTGAGGAACTAAAAAATGACGTGTAAATGACCAATTCGAACAATTCCTAGGTACGACTGAGACACTGAGTGAGTGATCAGTTGCAATGAAAATTGATCATTTAACATTCAAAACTTGGACATTCTCTAAGTAGAAACTGAAAACTCAACACTCCAACCAAATTGGCAATTTGAAACTGGAAACGGGAAATTTTTAACTACGAAACATAAACTTAAACATGCTGAAAAGTTTTTTATTCAAATTTTCAATTTGATAGATGAAGCTTGAAACATGCAAAGAATAACTAGAAATGGTAATGCCAAACCTTAAAACTTGAAATATGAAGTAGAAAATTTGAAATAACTAGTTGAAAGTTCAATCAGATCATTGAAACTCGAAGTATTTATCTAGACGCTCAAAGGTCGAATGTGGGTTTGTTGAAACTTGAACTGGAAGTCATACAACATGCAGTAAAATTGTAAACATGAAACTTAAAATTCAAAGAAATAAGTGTTTTAAAATAAGGTGGTTTAAATTACATTTTTCTGCAATGAATTTTACATCGAAGTCGCTACTTGAAAGGTGCAAATTCGAAAACTCAAGGACTTTTAAATTTAGGAATTCAGAAACGTTGAAATTTTGACACTTGAAGCTTTGAAATGGCAAAATTTAGAAGCAGCGAAGCTCGTATACTTAACTTAGTAACTTTGATTTGAATTTGGAAGCTTTGCAACTTTGAAACTGCCAAATTCAAGCACTCGAACATTTAGCTTGTAATATGAACATTTGTGATTTAAAATTCGAAGTTTCGAAGTTCGAATTTTGAAACTTTGAAGTTTTGAGACGTCGAAATGTTAAAACGTTGGTAGTTTGAAACCGCCACAATTTAACTGAGGAGCTTAGAAACTGTGGAATATAGACATTTTTAAACAAGGAAGCTTTGAAACTTCGAAATATTGAAACGTGGGTATTTTGAAAATGCCACACCTTATAAATATTTAACTCAGAAACTGAGGAGCATGGGAACATTAAAATTTAGTCATTTTGAAACTTTGAAATATTAAAACGTTGTTAAATACTTTGAAACTGCCACACTTAGGTAATTCAGAAACTGAGTAGCTTAGAATCTTTTAAACAAGGAAGCTTTGAATAGTATGGGAACATTGAAATTTTATCATTTTGAAACTTAGAAATATTAAAACGTTGTTACTTTAAAACGGCCACACTTTATAAATAACTCAGAAACTGAGTAGCTTAGAATCTTTTAAACAAGGAAGCTTTGAAACTTCGAAATATTGAAAGGTGGGTAGATATTTTTAAACTGCCACACTTTATAAGTAACTCAGAAACTGAGTACCTTAGAAACTTTTAAACAAAAGCTTTGAATAGTATGGGAACATTGAACTTTAATCATTTTGAAACTTAGAAATATTAAAACGTTGTTACTTTGAAACGGCCACACTTTATAAATAACTCAGAAACTGAGTAGCTTAGAATCTTTTAAACAAGGAAGCTTTGAAACTTCGAAATATTGAAAGGTTGGTAGATATTTTTAAACTGCCACACTTTATAAGTAACTCAGAAACTGAGTACCTTAGAAACTTTTAAACAAGGAAGCTTTGAAACTTCGAAATATTGAAACGTAGGTATTTTGAAGCGGCCACACTTTATAAATATAAGTTCATGGTGGAGTCAGAGGCTCAAAAAGGGGTAGTGGTTGAATTAATAAAACTACTTAAAACCTCCCCTTAGACAATGATATTTAATTAATAAATTCAAATTTAATGAAGCGAAGATGAAGAGTTTATATTTTTTTGATTGTAAGTACCCGAAAGTACTAAAAAGCCAGCCCCATCAACGGCAAAAACTGACTGAATTGAACTTAACTCAGATACTGAGGAGCATAGGAACATTAAAATTTAGTCATTTTTAAACTTTGAAATATTAAAACGTTGTTACTTTGAAACTGCCACACTTTATAAATAACTCAGAAACTGAGTAGCTTAGAATCTTTTAAACAAGGAAGCTTTGAAACTTCGAAATATTGAAACGTGGGTGTTTTTCAACTGCCACACTTTATAAATAACTCAGAATCTGAGAAGCTTAGAAACTTTTAAACAAGGAAGCTTTGAAACTTCGAAATATTGAAATGTGGGTATTTTGAAACGGCCACACTTTATAAATATTAACTCAGAAACTGAATAGTATGGGAACATTAAAATTTAATCATTTTGAAACTTCGAAATATTGAAACGTGGGTGTTTTTAAACTGCCACACTTTATAAATAACTCAGAATCTGAGTAGCTTAGAAACATTTAAACAAGGAAGCTTTGAAACTTCGAAATATTGAAACGTGGGTGTTTTTCAACTGCCACACTTTATAAATAACTCAGAATCTGAGAAGCTTAGAAACTTTTAAACAAGGAAGCTTTGAAACTTCGAAATATTGAAATGTGGGTATTTTGAAACGGCCACACTTTATAAATATTAACTCAGAAACTGAATAGTATGGGAACATTAAAATTTAATCATTTTGAAACTTCGAAATATTGAAACGTGGGTGTTTTTAAACTGCCACACTTTATAAATAACTCAGAATCTGAGTAGCTTAGAAACATTTAAACAAGGAAGCTTTGAAACTTCGAAATATTGAAACGTGGGTATTTTGGAACGGCCACACTTTATAAATATTAACTCAGAAACTGAATAGTATGGGAACATTGAAATTTAATCATTTTGAAACTTAGAAATATTAAAACGTTGTTACTTTGAAACGGCCACACTTTATAAATAACTCAGAAACTTAGTAGCTTAGAATGTTTTAAACAAGGAAGCTTTGAAACTTCGAAATATTGAAAGGTGGGTAGATATTTTTAAACTGCCACACTTTATAAATAACTCAGAAACTGAGTACCTTAGAAACTTTTAAACAAGGAAGCTTTGAAACTTCGAAATATTGAAACGTAGGTATTTTGAAGCGGCCACACTTTATAAATACTTAACTCAGAGACTGAGGAGCATAAGAACATTAAAATTTAGTCATTTTTAAACTTTGAAATATTAAAACGTTGTTACTTTGAAACTGCCACACTTTATAAATAACTCAGAAACTGAGTAGCTTAGAATCTTTTAAACAAGGAAGCTTTGAAACTTCGAAATATTGAAACGTGGGTGTTTTTCAACTGCCACACTTTATAAATAACTCAGAATCTGAGAAGCTTAGAAACTTTTAAACAAGGAAGCTTTGAAACTTCGAAATATTGAAATGTGGGTATTTTGAAACGGCCACACTTTATAAATATTAACTCAGAAACTGAATAGTATGGGAACATTAAAATTTAATCATTTTGAAACTTCGAAATATTGAAACGTGGGTGTTTTTAAACTGCCACACTTTATAAATAACTCAGAATCTGAGTAGCTTAGAAACATTTAAACAAGGAAGCTTTGAAACTTCGAAATATTGAAACGTGGGTGTTTTTCAACTGCCACACTTTATAAATAACTCAGAATCTGAGAAGCTTAGAAACTTTTAAACAAGGAAGCTTTGAAACTTCGAAATATTGAAATGTGGGTATTTTGAAACGGCCACACTTTATAAATATTAACTCAGAAACTGAATAGTATGGGAACATTAAAATTTAATCATTTTGAAACTTCGAAATATTGAAACGTGGGTGTTTTTAAACTGCCACACTTTATAAATAACTCAGAATCTGAGTAGCTTAGAAACATTTAAACAAGGAAGCTTTGAAACTTCGAAATATTGAAACGTGGGTATTTTGGAACGGCCACACTTTATAAATATTAACTCAGAAACTGAATAGTATGGGAACATTGAAATTTAATCATTTTGAAACTTAGAAATATTAAAACGTTGTTACTTTGAAACGGCCACACTTTATAAATAACTCAGAAACTTAGTAGCTTAGAATGTTTTAAACAAGGAAGCTTTGAAACTTCGAAATATTGAAAGGTGGGTAGATATTTTTAAACTGCCACACTTTATAAATAACTCAGAAACTGAGTACCTTAGAAACTTTTAAACAAGGAAGCTTTGAAACTTCGAAATATTGAAACGTAGGTATTTTGAAGCGGCCACACTTTATAAATACTTAACTCAGAGACTGAGGAGCATAAGAACATTAAAATTTACTCATTTTTAAACTTTGAAATATTAAAACGTTGTTACTTTGAAACTGCCACACTTTATAAATAACTCAGAAACTGAGTAGCTTAGAATCTTTTAAACAAGGAAGCTTTGAAACTTCGAAATATTGAAACGTGGGTGTTTTTCAACTGCCACACTTTATAAATAACTCAGAATCTGAGTAGCTTAGAAACTTTTAAACAAGGAAGCTTTGAAACTTCGAAATATTGAAACGTGGGTATTTTGAAACGGCCACACTTTATAAATACTTAACTCAGAAACTGAATAGTATGCGAACATAAAATTTAATCATTTTGAAACTTTGAAATATTAAAACGTTGTTACTTTGAAACTGCCACACTTTATAAATAGGTTATTCAAAAACTGAGTAGCTTAGAAACTTTTAAACAAGGAAGCTTTGAAACTTTGAAATATTAAAACGTTGTTACTTTGAAACTGCCACACTTTATAAATAACTTAAAAACTGAGGAACTGAAGTACCTACTTTGAGATTTAGACGTTTTAAAACTTTGGAACTTGGAAGCTTTGAAACGTCAAAATATTGCAACGTCGTATTTTGAAACTAAAAAATTCAGAGACTTACAATATGCGAGCAATCAAATATTTCAAGCAAAAAACCTTTGTAAACGTCAAGAATTAAAAAAAATTTGCAAAATGTTGCCAAAAGTTAATTTTACATCATTTATCTTCCCCTTAACCGACGTCCCGGCTTCATTTTTCTCATTTGGGAAAACTTTAATACGAAAATCGACTCAGCACATGTAATTAATTCCTTAATTTACATATCAGATTTTTTTAGGAAGTCGTTCAATTATTCATTTATTCAAATTCATGCTCTACGGCTCTGCGTTAATTAAACAACCACCTAATTTATTTCTAATTAGTTAATAATCGAGGAATTTCCACAATTGACAAAAATTAACTTGTCATTCCTACGCTTTATTTAATAGGTCAATGTTATGTACTTACAGTACAGTGGGTAATGTGTAAAAATAAAGACATAAATTATGCCATGAACGAGAGCGTGATTATGTTAATAAATTTGACAGCCGACTAAACTAAACGGGTTTGTTATTGTTGCTATTTTTAATTTTTTGTTTGTATATAAACAAACGATTATCTATTGCGACGTTAATAATAAGAGCGATTGTAATTAGATACTGTTAATATTAATCACAATTAAAAATAGATTTGATCTGCTCAGGCGCCTTCAATATTGATCCATGCAGACGTTGCGTCGCGACGGTTCGTTAGTGCCATCTCGAGAGAATTTTAGCAGGTTTTTGGCAGAGTTCCGTAAAATGTTCTCCAGTGGAATAAAAGAGGGCGATAGTGTATTCAAATCTCGTTGATTAATTAGGCAATTAATCAAATTTGAAGCTCCGCCCTATTTACACCCGAAATCTGAATGCAACCTACCTTCTTTGATTTTCCATCGACGCTAAATTTTAAGTAGAAACTCGTGGTTAAAACTTAAACATCAAGCTAAACAAATAAATTTGAATTTGAATTTTAAAATTAACTTTTACCTTCAAATTGGAAGCTGACTGCGTTTGCACTTGAAATTGTAAGGAATTGATTTTGCAAAAAATTTTACGTTCAAAATTAAATATCTAAACCGCAGAAATTAGATTTAGAAATGAATTTGAAATTTGAAATTTTAACATTTCAAAATTATTTATCAGCAAATTGGAAGATGATTACGTTTTCACTTGTAATGAATTTTGATTTTCCAAAGAAAGAAATTTTAGGTCACAGTTCAAAATTAAATATCAAACCAAACCATGGAAACGAAATTTAGAAATGAATTTGAAATGAACTACGAATTTTAACATTTTGAAATTAATATTTACATACTTTCAAATTACGTTTGCACGCAAAATTGTAAGGAATTGCGCCTCTTTTGATTTTCCAAAAAAGCAATAGTTTAAGTAAGTTTCATAAGAACCCATAATTACTAAGTGTTTCAATTACAATAGTTAGCAAAGACTTTAGGTTTCATAAATCTTGTGAAATGCGTGAACTTTGGTGTGTCAGTTTGTACGAGTTTCAAGTTTCATATTTTGATCAGTTTAATCGTCAACGTTTAGGAGATAGTTTCAGTGTTCAATGGAGCCAATATTGAAGGTTTGTTGTTTCAAAAATAAATGCTTAGTGAATTTCGTAAGAATCCATAATTATTGCTGCAACGTTGTTTGTATTAAATTAGGTGAAATTTTATAATTCATAGGTATATCTAGTGAGATGTTTGAGGTTTCAAATGTTAGGTTTGACGCTTCAATTCTTAAAATTTTAGTTATCTACTACAAGGGTTGGAATCGAAAGGAGTAATTTACAAAATTTCCAATATCAGATTTCAAAGTATTAGGTTTAAACTCTTACATTTGAAGTTTTTAGCTTCAAATCGCAGGTGTCAAGAGTTGGGCTTCAACGTTTCAATTTCTAGGTTTTGAATTCACGGTTCACGTTTAGAGATTCAAAATTATAGGTTTTAATTTATAACGTTTCGCTTCGAGTTTCAGTTATGTTTCACGTTTCATTACAGATTTTAATGTATGAATGTAACGTTTTATATTTGAAGTTTCATTTACTGTTTAAGATTAAATGTTCAAAACATTATATAATATCTAAGAGCCTGGCAAATATTTAATTGGATAAGAGTTTATCCATAATTAATTGGATAAAAGTTTATCCAATTAAATATTTGCACGTTTTTAAAGATTTCCAATTTGAAATTGATAAATTACATTTTTTTGTTTTTATTGGAAATTACTTGAAAAAGCCACTATGTGGCGAAACGTCGTACACAAATTGTAAAGGATATAATAAAATGAAAAAATTGGCAAGAAATCACCCTTTTACCTTAATTTATTAATTGAAATATTCTCATTTTCCACTTAATTACATTACACGCTTTAATTTACAATTTTTGCATATAATTAATTGCGTAGTCCATTTTTATAATTGAATCTTAAATATCTCCACTTGTTTAACAGAGAATTAAAGTACACGTTTTCAAAATTAGGCTAATAATTTATAGTCTAGTAATCATTTAATAGTAGGCGAATGTCACTAACTAAACTTATTAATGAAATTTTACTGTCTACCTCACAATAGAACGTCGTCTAATTAGTTTGTTATTTAGAATATTAGACGAGCGAGTCTTAATTAGTTTTTTTAAGGAAAAGTAAGAATTCATTTTTAATTACTCTTCAATTACACGAAATTGTCGAAATTAATACAATGTGCTTTAATAAGTTATGATTTGCAGATTATGTAAATAAAGAAAATGTTGATATGAATGAAATATTTAGTCACGGGGCGTTGATTTGTAATAATTAGTCATGCCAACTTTAATATGAATGAAATTGTTTGAGGTCTAATTGACGTACACCATTTATGAAAGGAGATATTTGTGTTGTGTCTAATTGGTAAGCATGAGGTTCATATTTCAATGTTCGCACCTCCCAATTATGCTTCTAAATTAGCATCCTAATATGAAATTTCAATGTAATTAGCACAAAACAGAGAAAGAGTGTAAGTGTGAAGTTTTGCTTCACTAATTTGTAAATAGAGACTAATTTAATGAACTTAAATGACATCGTATATTGTAAACAAAAAATTATGAATGAATTTGTATTATCCTTTTTTGTTTGTAAGCGATGTGATGGGCTCATTGACAAAATTATCTCGATTAATTAGTACTTATATAGTAAGAGTTTTACACTTAATTTTGTCCTAACTAAATTGGATTACCGTTTAATTTAGTACTCTAGTCGTCTGTCTTCTAAAATTAGACATGTGTTTAAAAATGGGGTACTGGGTGACGGTTTATAATTAAATTAATCAAATTACCTGTCTAATTAGACTAACTTAAGGTTCATAAACCATTTTTGTTTGTAGCTTGATGGGCTCAAAATTAAATGTTTTCTTAATTTTCTGTTTGAAATACTAAACCGTGATTGGGGTTACATTAAATTCGTCTAATTAGTATCATTACCGCGCCTAATTAGTATTTATACTAACTAGGATAAAGGGTGATTGATTGCCAATTCTTCATTTTATTTATTTATAATGCATGTTACGTTTCGCCATATCCCATGGCTTTTTCAAGTACAGATTAAAATCAACAAGGATTATATTAATTTAATATCAGTTAAAACTAAAATTTATAAAAGTGTGTTAATTCATTTGCTAAATTAGTATTTATGTAGGTAGCTAGAGTTTTACACCTATTTATTTCCTAATTATATGACTTAATTAGGGTACTGATTAAATTAATTTGAGTTTACATATATGGTTATCTTTAGGCTCGAAATTTAAGAGCCACCATTACAATTTTTACTTTTTGTTGTAAACTTCATCTGTCTTCTAAAATTAAGCGTGTTTTTAAAAATGAGTCTCCGTCTAAGAATTATTTTCAGAAAATTAAAAATGGGATACCGAGTGACGTTTAATAATAATTAAATTAATCAAATTTTCTATCTAATTAGGCAAACTTCAGACCCATAACCCTCGCTTTGAATATGACTTTTATGTATTTTCTAAGTATCTAAGTTAATTAGTGTTTCACCAAATTTTGAAAATTCCCGTACATGTAAATTTGAGTATGGTTTCACCTAATAGCTTGCATTTACTCGATTTAGCATCTACGTAGGTAGAAATTTGCACCTAATTATATTTTAACTCAAAAACGTGTAAGTGCCTAATTACATTAGTAATTAAATTACCTAATCGTAATTTACACATCAAACTTTTGAAATTTTTAGTCTTGCAATAACAACCGTCAAATTTGTCTCTTTTGGTCGGACGCCGATATTTTATTGTGTCTCTAAATTATATTTCTCGCACAGACCGAAATCGTAAATACAACTATGGCTGGCGTTCTTGAAGAATTTCAATTCCACTTGACTTACTTTTTACTCTGAACTGGAAAATTCTAAATTTCAATTTTAGTGCCCCCGAAAACAAAAAAAATTGCCTTAACTTATAATTTCTGATATCGTTGTTCACCTTTCAACTAATCTGTAAATTTTACCTTCTGGAATCATTTAATTCTAAATTGTGATAGGCTGACCCTATACTTTTCTGGATAATCAAAATCCGTTGCAATTTCGAGTGAAAGTAAATGTTAATTTTAAAATGTTAAAATTCACAGTATCGTTTCAAATACCTTTCCAAGTTTCATGTTATTTTTAATTTTCAACTCTTGACATTCTATTTTAAATGCTGCTTTTTGGAAAATCGAAAAGTTGGAATTTATTACAATTTAGAGTTCGAATGTAAGCGAGCTTCCAATTTAAATGTGTATATCACATTGAAAAGGTTAAAATTTAAAGTATCATTTCAAACTCATTTTAAGCTTCATTTTCGGAGATGGGCTTCATATTTAATTTTGAACTGTGACATTCTAGTTGAAATTTAGCTTCTTTTAAAAAAGAAAAAGATCGCATTCGTTAAAGTTTACTGTTGAAATGTGACTAGATTTCAATTTGAAATTAAATGGTAATTTTAAAATGTTAAAACTCGTGTACACCTAATTACTGCCTAACTTAATGATGTATAACTACTTAATTAAATTAGTACCCTACTTTCAAGTTTATATTGTAATGATCTTTAAGTTCTAAATTCAGGCCATCAATCAATCACATTCGTTAAAATTTACTGTTGAAATGTGGCTAGATTCCAATTTGAAATTAAATGGTAATTTTAAAATGTTAAAACTCATGTACCTACACCTAATTATTGCCTAACTTAATGAGGTACTTAATTAAATTAATACCCTACTTTCAAGTTTATATTGTAATGATCTTTAAATTCTAATTTCAGGCCATCAATCACGATCGTTTCTATTTGTTGGAAACTTCATCAGAAGTTTTTTTTTAGTTAAACTGAAAAACTTTTCATATTGAAAGCAATTGAAAGCGTGTGAAACTAGCAGATTCTAACTACTTAAAATATCAACTTCATATTCAGGAAGGGTGATAATTATTTTTCATCGATTTTCATACAAAAGTTGGGAAAACTTTTGCGAGTTTTCGCATCGACTATTTGAGCTTTATTTTTTTTACAATTCGAGCACGATTTTATATAGATGAATTGACGCATTAATGTACCTAACACTCTAAACCGTCTAGTAATCATAGTTCACTTTTACAGGACGTCCGTTGCGATTGTTAGAGAGACAAGGATAACAAGGGTGCAAGTATAATAAAAAGGTCGTTTATCTTGGAACCCGACTGACTGGCTCCAGGAAAACGCGCATTTTCTTCTATAAGTGTAATTTTCGCAAATGTTATGCTAGTTACAGTTTTGGGTGTGGTTTCCGGCTGCGTTTTGGAAGGTATCCAGATAGGAACGAACGTTGTCCTCTGAAATGTTTGTATACTGAACGAATAACATTGATCTGGATACGCCTTTTTATGTTATTTTAACGATAGACGCCTTTTTCGCGTACGTATGTTCTTTATAGAGTAGGACGATCTGGGTGGTCTCCTCAGGGAAATACGGTGAAACTTGGCTCAATTCCAAGTAGTTTTAATAAGAATGTGAGACCAACTGTTTACGATCTTTCGAGTTTCTTGCCATATGACTGAATTTTTATATTACAAAACTATACTTAAATAGATTAGGCGCATTAATTAGGTGCATACATAATATTAATAATTTCCATTCGGAAACCAATAACAAGTTTTTTGGATAAACCTTAAATACTTAAACCAAAAATTGTTATTAGGTGCGAAGAAATTAGATGTACTTACTTTATTTCTGTCATTATAATTAGGCGCCATATTTAGCAAACATTACTGTTTTGTGTAATGTTTAAAGTTAGTTCACTTGTTCTTTTACTAATTGATGAATTCTAACTTTTTCGAAAGTAATTAGGTGTACTCTACATCTCATTGCTCTTATTGAACTTTACGATTTTTGTTTCGGTGAGCACATGAGTCGATTAGAAAATTGAACGAATTAATTAGGTGTCTTTCGTCTCATACAAACGATTAATTGAAAGGCAAAGCCGTTTAATTCGTATATGTATTAAATCTGCTCCTAATTTGCGCTTAATTGTCATCGATGTTTGTGTAATCTGCTACAGCTGTGACTTATTTTATTAGGCGAACTATTACCGCATTACCAACACCTTGCGGTTCTAACTAAACACTATATTATCGGTTTTTCAGGAAGAAAAGACTCTGGAAAAGAAAAATTAATCATACATTCTCTAATCACGTTAATTAATACTGGCGCTTAAGTAGGTATTTATAGGTCATAGTAACAATTATATGCGCTGACATACAGGATTTATTTTTCCCATGTATGAAGTATAACAGGAGTAAAACGCGTTGTTTATTTGGTCTATTTCATATGACAATTAGGTGCAAGAGGAGTCATGTTTAGGTGTTCCTTTGTACCACTAAATTCTCAATAAATGTTAGCTGTTTACCTTCAATTATTTAGGATGCGGAAAGATATTGGGAACTCCCAAGGTGTTACGTTTTTTTAATTAGGGCATCTGTAAACGCAAGCGTGTCCTGTTAATTATAAAAAGCACCTTATTTTATCAGGGCCTAAGATGAACCAAATGACATTACTGTTAACAACTGGGTTGGGTCGTATTTAGATTTAAGTTGCAGTGGTAGTTACTGACTACGTTAATTGTGATTAACAAAAACAAAATAATTAGGTGACGCTATATCACAGAATAAAGCACAATTGTGTTTTTGCTGGCCCAATTAGCTCAAATAATTCGTGTATCTTGCATCTAATTATCTTTATTTTTCTACTGCACATCTAATTAGGCCCATGAGTTAAAACCATTAATTAATTATGATTTCTTAAAGTACGATTTACAGTACGATGCTAATTAGGCGCCAGCGTGCCACACAAGTATCCCTTCTCGATTAATAATTATTCTTGTCCACCTAATTAGGCCTGTGAATTGAAATTTTCATTTAGTTGCAATTTGGCTTTATTACCTATGCCATTTTATACACATTAAATGCAAGCATAATTAGGCTCGAGTTAGTATCGTTGTTATATATTAACTTATTGTCATTTTAAAAATATATCGATATCGATTACCGAAAATGGGATACAAATAGAGTCTAATTATGTTCAAACTATGATGAAATAGTAAAATTCGTCGTAATTTTCCGTTTGAATTACACTTAAGAAAGTGCAGTTTTCATCGTAAGTAGCGAAATAGTGCTAATTTTAAACCTAATTTTGTGCACGTCTAATAAATTCTCACAAATTTTCCTAGGAAAAATGAAACTCTCGGAAATTTGTACCTCGCGCTTAACTATTTTTAACAATTAGTACCTGTAACTAATTAGATATGTGACTTTGAGCCTAATTTTGTGCGCGCCTAATTATTTACTTACACATCCGTTCTTGTATTTTGTCGGCGCGGCATTGAAAATAAAGCTTCTTTGATGCGTGAGATGAATCTCAATCTAATCTGTGCAGTTGGTAACTTGCGTGCCTAGTTAAGTATGTTTTTCTACATTTACTCAACCATTGAGTTTCAATTATTCGTAATTTCGTAACTTTATTTAATTCATTAATTTAAGTAATTCTCTTTTAAATTGTGCAATTTTAAATTTTTTATATTAATTTGAAAGCTTGTAACCTAATTTTGCCTATTTAAATTCACAATTACAATTTTACAATTTCAAATTTTTCATTTAATTGTGAAGTATCAATTGGTAATTGATAAATGATGGCTTTTGAAACCTTAATTGTAAATTGAAGGTATACTAAGCTGTGAATTATATTTTTCAATTTTAACTTCGATAATTTCAACCCTTTTTGAAATAAAGTTGTTCAATTCTTAATTTAATCTCAAATTAGAATAATGAACTTTTAAGCAACGACTGTATTTTAAATTAATTTCACGTTAATTTAATTTTCGAATTTTAATCATGAATTTGAAGTTCAAAGTTTTTGACTTGAAGTTTCAATTAAAATTTAAATTAGATACGAAACTTTAAGTTACATTTGCACCGATCTTAATTTAAACTCTCCATTTTTAAATATTCAAGTAATTCAATTAAATTTTACGATTTTAACATTTGCACTTTAATTTAATTTCGGCTGTACAGTTTTAAACATTCAATCTTAATTCATTCTTTTTCCTTTTTAATTTTTCGCGTTGATTTATCTTGTAATACTTAAGTATTATTAAACATTAACTTTTAAATATTCAACTTAACTAGTAATGCAAAATGGCACCTAAATATTTATATTATAAAATGTAGTCGGTACTACATCACTGGGTATGTTCTTCCCTCCTACATATTTGCATCAACTGTTACTTTGAAAAAAATTTTACCGATTTTCAAAGTGACGCCTAAATACTTCCCCAATTGCGCTTTTGTTTAATTACAAATAATTAAACATTAACATTAAGCATTAACGGCAAAGATATTAATCTACATTGCAATAATCTCTTTTAAACAAATTAGGTGTCTGCATGATATAATTTTAAAAACGGCCACCAAATCAGAATGAAAATTAGATCTTGCACCATGTATTCGTGCTTTGTACCGCAGTGATTAAAGTTGAGGTCGGCATGCAACGGTACCTAATTATTGTGTAATTAATTCATTCTATATTTCATCTTAAACTTTGCTACCATTGAAGTGCGAGCAGCACAAACCTGTTAGTTAAATAGAGCTATAAATCCAACCGCCGTCGTTTATTGGAGAGCGTTATGAAGCGCCTTTTTGGATAATATAAAAACAGTACGGTATCTATGAATTTAGTTTAAGTAAAAATCTGTAACAATTGCGTTTAATTAATTGTAGCCGCCGAACAAATTGGTTTACATTCCTTCGTATGACATAATTTGTAATAAATTATTAAATAGTGTAAAAGTAACCGCGTGAAACTCCACAAAATTGTGCCATAAAAACCAGCTTACGTCTAAAATTATGCTCTGCATTACAATTTCGCCCTTCGTAATTAGAAGCACCGATAAACCCAATTCGTTACCTTAATTGTCGTGAAAACTTAAACAATTTTATTTCCAAGTCGACCATTTTTGATTAAATTTAGATTGTCGCAAAATTAGGTGCTTGTATAAATGATAGTAATTTGAAGAGCATAAGCGTATTTCTTTCTCTAATTTTAAAAATTACACAAATTGCAATTATAGCTGTGAAATAAATTAGGTGCCTTTGTATCAATTTTTTAAAACTAGAAGCTAGAATGAAATTAGATCTTTGTTCCATATTCCCTACTACAGTTGCACCTTCGCCATGGATTGGCACCTAATTATGGTGTGATATAATTCTTTTTCGGGTTTGCATCCCTTTGTATCCAAGCAATACAATACATTGTTAGTTGACATTTAAAAATGAAAGTGATCTAATTGTTGAAAGTTGTGTTCTCGTAAAATTAGGTGCCTTTTAAAATGGCATTTCTAGTAGACTTTGTTTTCGATTATACGATGCATATGTATGATAATTGCGCCTAATTTTCCCTGGTATTTTGTCATCCTTTGGTTGCCGCATAAATTTAATTGGTATCTAGCGCCTAATTAGGTTTATTTCTCTACAGTTGCCTACCTAGTTGGCACCATGAGTTGAAACTTTATTTATAATCTAACTTCTTCTGAAAGTAAGTTGTACATGTTAGAAGTGTACATTAGGAAACTGTGATGTTAATTAGGTGCCGTTATGTTGTTTTACACAGAAGTTCCCCTTTTAAGTATATAGGTTTCCGTTATCGTTGTTATATTTAATCTCAATTTTTTATTGTTTTAAGATTAATAATTAGGTGTCAGGGTGTTTAGCGACCCTAAACGTTTTTGTGTCACAAAATTCCTACTTGAACTGTACAGGTTTTCTATGTCGAAATGTTGCTGTTACTTAAATTGATACCAACCTTTGGCCTAATTTTTGTGTAATACGCCTAATTACTTATTTATACCTTCATCATTTTTCTTTCATATCTGAGTAAAATGAATGGCATTCATCCGTGCCCTTTGAAACTGCGTCACGAACCTGTAGATCTTTGACATTTAAATTTCTGTCGTGGGCGTTTGTGCTTTATAGTAAATTACGATAATTAGAGGTAAGTTACGCTTGCAATCGCAGAATCCTTGTAACTAAACATGCAATTACGTCAATGAACTTACCCCTTTATTTTCCATATGAACAGTATGTAGGTCTATATGTTGCGGGGGCGTCGGTCTTGTTTCCCTTTCGACAAGATGCGATTTATTGTCAGTTTCTTTTACGTGTAATTCGGCGCTTGTCTTTCGATGATGCTGGCCATTTTTGGTATCATCGAAACCGTATGCCTCCGCATTCCTGTGAATACCTTGCGCGTCGATGAAATGCAATTGATAAGGGTGAGGAATCCCGTGGGAGTCGATGTAGAGGCCGGAATCCTCAGACTGACTTCGGGTCTCTTTTAGTTGCTGTCCATTCTGGTGACCTTTCGAATGGTGACCGTGGTCGGGCTTCTGAAAGATTTTCGAAAACTCCTCGAGGTGAGCGCGATGGTCCTTCGGTAGAATCGGGAATTCGCGTGGGTGCCCTTGGTGCTTCTGTGCGTCCTTTAAATGACTCTCGACGTCTTCGTGATGAAGCTTGTGATGGCTTAGCGATTCCTTGTGAGCTTTGCTTTTCATATCCTTGTGGCACTCTTTGTGATGGTGAGGCACGTGATGATGGGACGCCTCCATCAAGGTGGGTTGAATGTGTGTCACAAATTGCGCCATTATTTCAGTTCGTTAAGCACTAGGTACACTCGTATAAAAATTGAAAAATTATTGTAATTACTTTTCGCATTTTGAGAGAGCGTTAGTAATCAGCGATAGTCTAGAAAACATTCTGGTCCAAGAACTTCGGGAGAGTTATATGTGTACTCTTTGCGAATAAAATATTGAGACGTGCATGTGCATGTTCCCGTAATCGATATTAGGGAAACAGAGTTTTGTATCCCATCTTGGAAGGGCTATTTCGAAGCACGCTCTAAATTTTCTTCTCCACCCTCTACTAACTCTGCCTGGGGATTGGACATGCGTCGTTATATCCTCCCTTCGACTCTTTTTTTGTTTATTTATATCAAAAATTAATTTAGAGCGCAGTTATTATTATTATTTTTAATTGTCGATGTTTTCGCGTTTTCACAAATCGGTGAGTTTGCGCCTAAATTGAAAAGGTGAGACGCAATTGATCTCTGCGTGAGATGAAGACGCTACGCGTAAAGTTAAATGATATATACGGCGTAATGCAATATTTAGAGAGTTAATGGACTTCTGCTCCCTATTTTAGAATCAGACTTGGAAAGTACGTGACGGCGTTAAGGGATTTTTCGGTGATTAAACGCCGAGAGATCCATTTCTCAACGGAAATAATTATTTACGTGTTTAATGCACGGAACGAGACTTTCGAACGTAAGTTTCCTCGCTATTATTATGTTTCTCCTAATTATAATTGGGATCTGTCGTTGATCCTTAAGAGCGTAAAATTGAAGAAAAGTGAAGCTCAAATTAACGTTGATCTCCTTTCAAACGCAAAATGATTTCATTTTAATTGACCGAATTAAAACGATTTTTTGTGAGTGGATTTCAAAAATCCTTTTCACAATACAATCCTTGACATTTTTCGAAATCTGTCCCAATCTCCCAATCGTGAAAATGAAAATTCATTGAAAACTTTTTTTTAATAACAAATTGTTACCGAAATTCGAACCACAAATCAAGAAAAATTGAAATTTAAATGGATGAATTTCAAATTAATTTTATTCAATTTACCAAGTTTTAAATATTGTATTTGTCTTTAAAATTGAAATAGATTTCTATTTTTGTTTACACGAAAAAGTTCCCGAAGCGATTAATTAAAATTTCAGCTTCACAATTGCAATTAGTTGCAACATTTTAATTTGAAATTTGAAATTTTTTACTTCTAAATGTTTAAATTAAGGATGAAAAATGCAACAACAAACTGTAGGTAAAGATGTGTCCCATTTGTAGATTGTTTTAAATGAGTTTCGGGTGTTTCAATTCTGAATGAAAATTAAAATTTTAAATTAAAAGAATTTTATTAGTTTCCATAAAACTATCGAATATAATTTAAAATACTTGAAACTGAAACTTAAATTTTAGTTTTGTGGAAACTTTAGTTTCAAAGTTTCATTCTGGGTCTCAATTGTTATTTTAATTGTTCATTTTACTTTTTTATAATGAAATTAAAGATTCAATTAAGAATAAAAATCGTAAGAGTTACAATTGTTCATTAAAATTATTTGATTAACATAGTCTCAAATATTAAATATAATTTAAAATACTAAATACTGAAGTTATAAATATATAAACTTTTGAATGGGTTCAACGGAAATGTGGAGTTTAAAAGTCTTGAAATTGTCAGAGTGAATAATTTGATATTCGGTTTAACGAAAGTGTCGAATTTAAATTCTTGAAATTGTCAGTGCGGCTCCTCGTTCGATCCTTCTTCTCTTCACAATCGCGCAAATAAAATTTGACATCTTTGGCTGGATTTAAAAATTCTGTTTGCAGTACTACGCATAATTGTGCAAAATTTACCATTCAAATTTAAATTCAAAAGAATTTTGTTGGTGTTTATAATTTAGTATTGAAATTCGAATCACGAATAGAAGAAAATTTAAATTTAAGTGAATGAATTTTGAATTAATTTTATTCAATTTTTAAAGCTTAAATGGTATTTGCCATTAAAATTTAAATAATTTTCTATTTTTGTTCACACGAAAAAGGTTAAGAAGCGATTAATCAAAATTTCAGCTTCACAATTGCAATTAGTTGCAACAGTTTAATTTGAAATTTTAAATTTTTTGCTTTTAAATGTTTAAATTAAGGATGCAAAATGCAACAATAAACTGTAGGTAGAGTAGGTTCAGAATCTCGTGGCACTCGGAATGCGCGGCGGGATTTACAACAATTTCGAAAAATAGGCACGACATTATACGCCCAAAAACATTGGTAGGTAAAATGCCATCCTAAATATGTAGAGTAAATAAATATAGGTGTAATTATTTATAGAACTTCATATTAGTATCGTAGTATCGCGTTTAAATAAATCCCGCCACACATCTCGAGTGCCACGAGATTTTGAACCTACTCTAAAGATGTGTCCCATTTGTAGATTGTTTTAAATGAGTTTCACGTGTTTCAATTCTGAATGAAAATTAAAATTTTAAATTACTTAAAAGAATTTTATTAGTTTCCATAAATATATTAAATATATATATATATATATATATATAAACATAAATATATCGAATATAATTTAAAATACTTGAAACTGAAACTTAAATTTTAGTTTTGTGAAAACTTTAGTTTCATAGTTTCATTCTGGATCTCAATTGTTATTTTAATTGCACATTTAACTTTTTAATAATGAAATTCAAGATTCAATTAAGAATAAAAATCTTAGAGTTACAATTCTTCATTAAAATAATTTGATTAACATGGTCTCAAATATTGAATATAATTTAAAATACGAAATACTGAAGTTATAAATATATAAACCTTTGAATGGGTTCAACGGAAATGTGGAGTTTAAAATTCTTGAAATTGTCAGAGTGAATAATTTGACATTCGGTTTAACGAAAGTGTCGAATTTAAATTCTTGAAATTGTCAGTGCGGGTCCTCGTACGATCCGTCTTCTCTTCACAATCGCGTAAATAAAATTTGACATCTTTGGCTGGATTTAAAAATTCTGTTTGCAGTACTACGCATAATTGTGCAAAATTTACCATTCAAATTTAAATTCAAAAGAATTTTGTTGGTGTTTATAATTTAGTATTGAAATTCGAATCACGAATAGAAGAAAATTTAAATTTAAGTGAATGAATTTTGAATTAATTTTATTCAATTTTTAAAGCTTAAATGGTATTTGCCATTAAAATTTAAATAATTTTCTATTTTTGTTCACACGAAAAAGGTTAAGAAGCGATTAATCAAAATTTCAGCTTCACAATTGCAATTAGTTGCAACAGTTTAATTTGAAATTTTAAATTTTTTGCTTTTAAATGTTTAAATTAAGGATGCAAAATGCAACAATAAACTGTAGGTAGAGTAGGTTCAGAATCTCGTGGCACTCGGAATGCGCGGCGGGATTTACAACAATTTCGAAAAATAGGCACGACATTATACGCCCAAAAACATTGGTAGGTAAAATGCCATCCTAAATATGTAGAGTAAATAAATATAGGTGTAATGATTTATAGAACTTCATATTAGTATCGTAGTATCGCGTTTAAATAAATCCCGCCACACATCTCGAGTGCCACGAGATTTTGAACCTACTCTAAAGATGTGTCCCATTTGTAGATTGTTTTAAATGAGTTTCACGTGTTTCAATTCTGAATGAAAATTAAAATTTTAAATTACTTAAAAGAATTTTATTAGTTTCCATAAATATATTAAATATATATATATATATATATATAAACATAAATATATCGAATATAATTTAAAATACTTGAAACTGAAACTTAAATTTTAGTTTTGTGAAAACTTTAGTTTCATAGTTTCATTCTGGATCTCAATTGTTATTTTAATTGCACATTTAACTTTTTAATAATGAAATTCAAGATTCAATTAAGAATAAAAATCTTAGAGTTACAATTCTTCATTAAAATAATTTGATTAACATGGTCTCAAATATTGAATATAATTTAAAATACTAAATACTGAAGTTATAAATATATAAACCTTTGAATGGGTTCAACGGAAATGTGGAGTTTAAAATTCTTGAAATTGTCAGAGTGAATAATTTGACATTCGGTTTAACGAAAGTGTCGAATTTAAATTCTTGAAATTGTCAGTACGGGTCCTCGTACGATCCGTCTTCTCTTCACAATCGCGTAAATAAAATTTGACATCTTTGGCTGGATTTAAAAATTCTGTTTGCAGTACCACGCATAATTGTGCAAAATTTACCATTCAAATTTAAATTCAAAAGAATTTTGTTGGTGTTTATAATTTAGTATTGAAATTCAAATCACGAATAGAAGAAAGTTTAAATTTAAGTGAATGAATTTTGAATTAATTTTATTCAATTTTTAATGCTTAAATGGTATTTAGTATTTGCCATTAAAATTTAAATAATTTTCTATTTTTGTTTACACGAAAAAGGTTGAGAAGCGATTAATTAAAATTTCAGCTTCACAATTGCAATTATTTGCAACATTTTAATTTGAAATTTGAAATGTTTTACTTTTAAATGTTTAAATTAAGGATGCAAAACGCAACAAAAGATTGTTTTAAATGTGTTTCAGGTGTTTCAATTCTGAATGAAAATTAAAATTTTAAATTAAAAGAATTTTATTAGTTTCCATAAAACTATCGAATATAATTTAAAATACTTGAAACTGAAACTTAAATTTTAGTTTTGTGGAAACTTTAGTTTCAAAGTTTCATTCTGGGTCTCAATTGTTATTTTAATTGTTCATTTTACTTTTTAATAATGAAATTAAAGATTCAATTAAGAATAAAAATCGTAAGAGTTACAATTCTTCATTAAAATAATTTGATTAACATGGCCTCAAAAAATTTTTCTAACCTCATAATTTAATTGTATAATTTTACACATGTACCTATTTTAGTGTTAACATTTTTTCAAAAATTGACTTGAAAAAGCCAGATTTGGCGAAACGTCGTCCAATTTATGTATTTGTAAACAATAAAGTGGCAATTAATAACCCTGAAACCTGTATGAAAACTACCGTAATTATGCCGTTCAATCAATACCAAAAATGGCCTCAAATATTGAATATAATTTAAAATACTAAATACTGAAGTTATAAATATATAAACTTTTGAATAGGTTCCACGGAAATGTGGAGTTTAAAATTCTTGAAATTGTCAGAGTGAATAATTTGACATTCGGTTTAACGAAAGTGTCGAATTTAAATTCTTGAAATTGTCAGTGCGGCTCCTCGTACGATCCTTCTTCTCTTCACAATCGCGCAAATAAAATTTGACATCTTTGGCTGGATTTAAAAATTCTGTTTGCAGTACCACGCATAATTGTGCAAAATTTACCATTCAAATTTAAATTCAAAGAATTTTGTTGGTGTTTATAATTTAGTATTGAAATTCGAATCACGAATAGAAGAAAATTTAAATTTAAGTGAATGAATTTTATTCAATTTTTAAAGCTTAAATGGCATTTGCCATTAAAATTTAAATAATTTTCTATTTTTGTTTACACGAAAAAGGTTAAGAAGCGATTAATTAAAATTTCAGCTTCACAATTGCAATTAGTTGCAACATTTTAATTTGAAATTTTTTACTTCTAAATGTTTAAATTAAGGATGCAAAATGCAACAGCAAACTGTAGGTAAAGATGTGCCCCATTTGTAGATTGTTTTAAATGAGTTTCAGGTGTTTCAATTCTGAATGAAAATTAAAATTTTAAATTAAAAGAATTTTATTAGTTTCCATAAAACTATCGAATATAATTTAAAATACTTGAAACTGAAACTTAAATTTTAGTTTTGTGGAAACTTTACTTTCAAAGTTTCATTCTGGGTCTCAATTGTTATTTTAATTGTTCATTTTACTTTTTAATAATGAAATTAAAGATTCAATTAAGAATAAAAATCGTAAGAGTTACAATTGTTCATTAAAATAATTTGATTAACATGGTCTCAAATATTAAATATAATTTAAAATACTAAATACTGAAGTTATAAATATATAAACTTTTGAATGGTTTCAACGGAAATGTGGAGTTTAAAATTCTTGAAATTTTCAGAGTGAATAATTTGACATTCGGTTTAACGAAAGTGTCGAATTTAAATTCTTGAAATTGTCAGTGCGGCTCCTCGTACGATCCTTCTTCTCTTCACAATCGCGCAAATAAAATTTGACATCTTTGGCTGGATTTAAAAATTCTGTTTGCAGTACTACGCATAATTGTGCAAAATTTACCATTCAAATTTAAATTCAAAAGAATTTTGTTGGTGTTTATAATTTATTATTGAAATTCGAATCACGAATAGAAGAAAATTTAAATTTAAGTGAATGAATTTTATTCAATTTTTAAAGCTTAAATGGTATTTGCCATTAAAATTTAAATAATTTTCTATTTTTGTTTACACGAAAAAGGTTAAGAAGCGATTAATTAAAATTTCAGCTTCACAATTGCAATTAGTTGCAACATTTTAATTTGAACTTTGTTACTTCTAAATGCAAAATGCAACAGCAAACTGTAGGTAAAGATGTGCCCCATTTGTAGATTGTTTTAAATGTGTTTCAGGTGTTTCAATTTTGAATGAAAATTAAAATTTTAAATTAAAAGAATTTTATTAGTTTCCATAAAAATATGGAATATAATTTAAAATACTTGAAACTGAAACTTAAATTTCAGTTTTGTGGAAACTTTAGTTTCAAAGTTTCATTCTGGGTCTCAATTGTTATTTTAATTGTTCATTTTACTTTTTAATAATGAAATTAAAGATTCAATTAAGAATAAAAATCGTAAGAGTTCCAATTGTTCATTAAAATAATTTATTAACATGGTCTCAAATATTAAATATAATTTAAAATACTAAATACTGAAGTTATAAATATATAAACTTTTGAATGGGTTCAACGGAAATGTGGAGTTTAAAATTCTTGAAATTGTCAGAGTGAATAATTTGACATTCGGTTTAATGAATGTGTCGAATTTAAATTCTTGAAATTGTCAGTGCGGCTCCTCGTAAGATCCTTCTTCTCTTCACAATCGCGCACATAAAATTTGACATCTTTGGCTGGATTTAAAAATTCTGTTTGCAGTACCACGCATAATTGTGCAAAATTTACCATTCAAATTTAAATTCAAAAGAATTTTGTTGGTGTTTATAATTCATTATTGAAATTCGAATCACGAATAGAAGAAAATTTAAATTTAAGTGAATGAATTGTATTCAATTTTTAAAGCTTAAATGGTATTTGCCATTAAAATTTAAATAATTTTCTATTTTTGTTTACATGAAAAAGGTTAAGAAGCGATTAATTAAAATTTCAGCGTCACAATTGCAATTAGTTGCAACATTTTAATTTGAAATTTGAAATTTTTTACTTTTATATGTTTAAATTAAGGATCCAAAATGCAACAACAAACTGTAGGTAAAGATGTATCCCATGTGTAGATTGTTTTAAATGAGTTTCGGGTGTTTCAATTCTGAATGAAAATTAAAATTTTAAATTAAAAGAATTTTATTAGTTTCCATAAAAATATGGAATATAATTTAAAATACTTAAAACTGAAACTTAAATTTTAGTTTTGTGGAAACTTTAGTTTCAAAGTTTCATTCTGGGTCTCAATTGTTATTTTAATTGTACTTTTTACTTTTTAATAATGAAATTAAAGATTCAATTAAGAATAAAAAATCGTAAGAGTTATAATTCTTCATTAAAATAATTTGATTAACATGGTCTCAAATATTGAATATAATTTAAAATACTAAATACTGAAGTTATAAATATATAAACCTTTGAAAGGGTTCAACGGAAATGTGGAGTTTAAAATTCTTGAAATTGTCAGAGTGAATAATTTGACATTCGGTTTAATGAAAGTGTCGAATTTAAATTCTTGAAATTGTCAGTGCGGCTCCTCGTACGATCCTTCTTCTCTTCACAATCGCGCAAATAAAATTTGACATCTTTGGCTGGATTTAAAAATTCTGTTTGCAGTACCACGCATAATTGTGCAAAATTTACCATTCAAAAAATTCAAAAGAATTTTGTTGGTGTTTATAATTTATTATTGAAAGTCGAATCACGAATAGAAGAAAATTTAAATTTAAGTGAATGAATTTTATTCAATTTTTAAAGCTTAAATGGTATTTGCCATTAAAATTTAAATAATTTTCTATTTTTGTTTACATGAAAAAGGTTAAGAAGCGATTAATTAAAATTTCAGCGTCACAATTGCAATTAGTTGCAACATTTTAATTTGAAATTTGAAATTTTTTACTTTTATATGTTTAAATTAAGGATCCAAAATGTAACAACAAACTGTAGGTAAAGATGTATCCCATTTGTAGATTGTTTTAAATGAGTTTCGGGTGTTTCAATTCTGAATGAAAATTAAAATTTTAAATTAAAAGAATTTTATTAGTTTCCATAAAAATATCGAATTTAATTTAAAATACTTGAAACTGAAACTTAAATTTTAGTGTTGTGAAAACTTTAGTTTCAAAGTTTCATTCTGCATCTCAATTGTTATTTTAATTGTACATTTTACTTTTTAATAATGAAATTAAAGATTCAATTAAGAATAAGAAATCTTAAGAGTTACAATTCTTCATTAAAATAATTTGATTAACATGGTTTCAAATATTGAATATAATTTAAAATACTAAATACTGAAGTTACAAATATATAAACTTTTGAATGGGTTCAACGGAAATGTGGAGTTTAAAATTCTTGATATTGTCTGCGCGGATCCTCGTACGATCCGCCTTCTCTTTACAATCGCGCAAATAAAATTTGACATGTTTGGCTGGATTTAAAAATTTGCAGTACCACGCATAATTGTGCAAAATTTACCATTCAAATTTAAATTCAAAAGAATTTTGTCGGTGTTTATAATTTATTATTGAAATTCGAATCACGAATAGAAGAAAATTTAAATTTAAGCGAATGAATTTTGAATTAATTTTATTCGATTTTTAAAGCTTAAATGGTATTTGCCATTAAAATTTAAATAATTTTCTATTTTTGTTTACACGAAAAAGTTAAGAAGCGATTAATTAAAATTTCAGCTTCACAATTGCAATTAGTTGCAACATTTTAATTTGAAATTTGAAATTTTTTACTTTTAAATGTTTAAATTAAAGATGCAAAATGCAACAACAAACTGTAGATAAAGTGTGTCCCATTTGTAGATTGTTTTAAATGAGTTTCAGGTGTTTCAATTCTGAATGAAAATTAAAATTTTAAATTACTTAAAAGAATTTTATTAGTTTCCATAAAAATATCGAATATAATTTAAAATACTTGAAACTGAAACTTAAATTTTAGTGTTGTGAAAACTTTAGTTTCAAAGTTTCATTCTGCATCTCAATTGTTATTTTAATTGTACATTTTACTTTTTAATAATGAAATTAAAGATTCAATTAAGAATAAGAAGTCTTAAGAGTTACAATTCTTCATTAAAATAATTTGATTAACATGGTTTCAAATATTGAATATAATTTAAAATACTAAATACTGAAGTTACAAATATATAAACTTTTGAATGGGTTCAACGGAAATGTGGAGTTTAAAATTCTTGAAATTGTCTGCGCGGATCCTCGTACGATCCGTCTTCTCTTCACAATCGCGCAAATAAAATTTGACATCTTTTGCTGGATTTAAATATCCTGTTTGCAGTGCCACGCGTGAATTGTTGTAAAATTTGCCATTCAAATTTAAATTCAAAAGAATTTTGTGGGTATTTATAACTTACTTTTGAAATTCGAATCACGAATAGAGCGAACTTTAAATTTAAATGGTTGCATTTTGAATTCATTTTATTCAATTTTTAAAGCTTTAATTGTATGTGCCATTAAAATTTAAATAATTTTGTATTTTTGTAAGGCTGAGAAGCATTTAATTAAAATAATGTCGGTTTCACATTCACAGAATTTTAACCTGAAATTTGAAATGTTGAGTACAAATTGAAAAACATGCAACAAATTTTAAGCGAAATCCAGATCCAGTTTTCAATTTCAACTTCTACATTTTAAATGAGAGTTTTCAATTTCAACGTTATTCTTAAAATTAAATTGAAACAATTTCAAATTTTATTTCACTGCAAATCTTTTAAATTATATTTGAGTTTAAAATATGGACGGTTTTCTGTTTTTGTTTATTAGTTTACTTATGTAACGTTTTCACTCTCATTTTCAAAATTTAATTAATTTCAATTTACTATTGTTTGAGTTTGAAACAATATAATTAATTCAATTTTTTTAATTTTAACTGCTTAGCTATATATGAATTTTTGTTGGAAATAAATTAATTAAAATTTCAAAATTTTGAATTTTTGAAGAAAAATGGGCACAATTTTTCGCTTTAATTCAGTTTTGTAAATTCGATCAGAAATTTAAACCCATTAATATATTTTGCATTTTAAATCTTAACTTTATAATTTTTAATATTTCATTTTAATTTAAATTTTAGGGCAATAGAGAGCATTTAATTTAATTTTAACTCCACAATTTTAAATTTTCAACCGTATTTTAATGTTGTATTTTTGGAAGGCTACAGTCGCATTTAGAAATATAAACCGTATGAAACTTTAATCTGGAACTTCAAATTTTTAACTTTAACTTCAAAATGTGGAAGTTGTAATTTTGAACGCATTTGATACAATTTCAAATTTATCATTTGAAACATGTTTACAAAACATTTACATTATTTATAATAACTCAAACGTCACAAGGAACTCGTCCTTCTGACTTTAATCAGTATTCAGTAACCACAATGTTAATTATTGCATTGTTGATACGGAATGTGGCGTAACACCGTTCCGCTAAAACGCAATACGTTCAGAAACCGGTCAGATATTATACTAATTTGTCATCATTTGTTATTATAAATTTTTATTAATATTAATGTTGTTACAAAACAACCACAAATTAATTTGCGGTTCAGTCGCTAATTAAGTGTTGGTGCACTTAACGGCGGTACGTGAAATTATTGAACGCGCGATCAAAGCACCTTGACTGTGATTATAATGGAGTAATGTGACTGTAATTTTGTAAAATTGAGACGCGTTGTCACAATACGAGGGGCAAAATTGGGGGAAAAAAACGCTCGTTATCTTATCGGGATGATAACGGGCAGTTAAAGCAGTGCGACTACTACGTGTACATAAATATGTGATTTTGTGCTGCACTTCTATGGGATTATACTATGAGTGGGTGAATAGTGTCTTATTGGGAGATGTTACTGTCGATAGCATACGGTCACCAGTTTGTTGATGGGTGAACCATGTCACAACAAAAACAGTTACAAACAATTTCGCTTGCGCTTGACTCGTTTAAAAGCAATGGACTCGTTGAGCCAAGAATACACAAAACAAGCGTTAGTCATCGCTCGCGAAATTCATCACAATCGGTAAAGTCACAAACTGCCCTTAATCCGGTACCAGAAGTTGATGCCGAGGAGGATAATACGAGTGTTGGAGTAACAGTGAGTAATGGAGTTGGTGTACGTACTAGTTTTACCAAAAATGTCCCATCGAGGACTAACAGCGTCACGTCGCTTCCAAAGTCGAGAAAGGCGTACGATAATGGAGGTTTTGAGGACAGGACAGCACAATTCGAGAGAGGCTATAATGATAGCACCAGATCGTCCGAACATGAAAGTGTTGCCAGCTTACAGTAAGTATCATATGATTTTTACCAAAATATGATTAAATCGGAAGTGTTTTGATTGTGTGATAACTTATCGAGGTTGAATGATAAGATAAATGCATCTCGTATCTATCTCAATGACACGCCGAGGTAGGCAACCATCATTGCAAACTCAGTTATTTTACTACCAGAGCAGATTAGGTCTAAAGTCGCCAAGGTTCCGAAACAAAATGAACGTATTTTGTGGTTTGGGTCTTTTAAAGTTTTGGAATCTTGAGACTACGATAAAGCAAAACTCAAAAATCCTAAAATGCCAAAGTATTCCAACGTTCTAATATTCCAAGATTTCATTGGCGTCTGGCTAATGGTTTTTAGGTTTCTGAGATTCCCAAATTATTAGGTTTTAGGCATCAAATATCCAAAAATGTCCAAAGTATTTCAAGGTCCTAATATTCCATGATTTCAAGGCACTGCGCCTCGTCGTTATTTTCTGTGGTTCTGAACTTCTCATTCTCAGTTTCGACGGTTGCATTGTACTGGTTGTTTGCGATTCTTTGGTATGGAGTTGTTGAGGTTTTTAGGTTTTTGAGATGCTCTTAGAATGTCAAGATCCTTTATGGATTTTAAATTGTTGAAGCTTTCCAAAGCTCACTCACTGCACGATTTAGACCTTTCAAGGTTTTGTATTTTCGGTGTTCCGATATTCTAACTAAATGATTTGAATGCAACGAAACTGCAATGGTTCACGCATCACGCAATATTGTCAGGTTCTTATAAGGTTCTGGTTTTTTTGGTGCTTGAAATTCTGTGCTTTGGTGTGATTTAGGTTCTGGGGTTCCGAGCCTCCAGCAAGATAGTTACAGTTCATGTTTGAAAGCGAATTCATTTGGATCGTTCCGAGGTTTGCAATTCGAAAATCCTAACCTCTGAACTTCATGCTGTGAAGGAACAGAAATCAGATATTCCAAAATGTGAAAGCATTCCAAATTTCCCAGATCCATATTCTACAATTTCAAGGTTCTAATATTTTAGTGTCTCAAGTTACGAATTTGCAGTCATTTAGGGTTCTTATTCTGAGATTCCGAGGATCTCGACTAAGAATCTTACAAGCTAGTCAAAAAATGGGAACCATGGAATTACAGAACAGAATCAATAGCTAAGAATTTCAGATATCTAAAACTCTTGATATTTTGTAATTTATGATACATCTCCAAATTTCTGGATCGAAATAGCTTGGAATCCTAAGATCTGATAATCATCAATCTCAAAAGCACGTTTATTGCATGGAATCTGACAACTTGGAATGCAGGAATCTTAGTAGTTCCAAGTATAAAAATCTTTGGAAATGTTGGGTTATCAGAAAGCAGTATAAGATCAAACTTAAAATCCGATAATGTCGAAATTTCTCGAATTTGGGAAGGCTCATTTCGTGGTTTGTCTCTTTCAAGGATTTGTAATTCCGATATTCCAAGGATTTGGGTACCGCCAGACTATAGATGAATTAGATGCCAATGTATTCCAAGGTTATCAGATATCAGGATTCCACGATTTGAAACATCCGGTTTTTAATGCCTGAGCTTTGATCTCCTTTTCTGTGGCTTTAAGGTTCCGATACTTCGAAAATGTTGTGAGATTGCATTTTTACGTGGTTGCTGGTGCCAATTTCTTGGCTTTCTTCGATTCCTAGCTTTGGAGTAGTTGGGATTTTTTGGAACCTGAGATTCCGAGGTTACCATTACTGCAAATCCAAGATACTTAGATTAATAGGTTCTCAGGTTTTGTGTTTTCAATGTTCTAAATATTTCGAGCTTCTGAGGTTTTATGGTTGCAAGGTTCGGATTGTTTCTACTGAAGAGCTCCTTGGCTTTTCCATTCCAAGATGTTTAATTTCCTAAGTATTCAGATGGAATGATTATAATGTCCGCAACCATGAAATTATAACGAGGTCCCAAATTCGAATTCATTAGAGTTTTACGATTTTGAAAAATCACTTTGAGGTAGTTGGGTTTCTACGATCTTGAGCAAGTTTCTGAAATTTCATTGATTCGTTAGGCTTCCGCGATTTTAAGGTTTGATGATTCTAATTATTTTCACAATCTCTAGATTTTACATTCCATATTTCCGAAGATTGCAGCTTCCGAGATTTTAGAATTCCAAATTATTAGAAAACTGAAATTAAGAGATCCAACAAAATCCGAAATTCTAATACCTTTCCTTAAGATTCTCAAATTCTAAAGTTTTTGATTTCTTAAAGTCTTTAGAAAGAGAGCTCAATTTTTGATTTCAGAAGTATACGTTTCTAGGGTCCTAAAATCTAAGAATTTAGGGATGGGCAGGGAACCTTTAAATTTCAGGATTGCAGTTTCCAAGAATCGGAAAATTTTAGCATAGCATCCAAAAATATTGGATCGTCTGCGTACCAATTCATCGAACCTCTAAATACTTATTCAAAAAAACATATGTTTTCTGGATCCTGAAAGTCGAAATGGTCTTCGCGATAGTTTGAAATTTGCAACTTCAAGTTTAATTTCAAAAATTCAAAAAATTGGAAATTTCTTCAATTTAAAAAAATCCTTTTTTTTTATTGAAAATCACCAAGCCCGTGAAATTAATATCGCCTTCTTTCAGGGTACAACGCGAGCAATACTGTTGCTGTGCAAGATGGACAGTTTTTGAACGAAGATTGGCAGTGTGTGTCGGTGTTTTGGCGGGAATGATTTTTGCACTGGCCATAGCCGTCGGTCTTTTGGCCGGAGATAACGGTGTGGACGAAAAGTTTATATGGAAACCTTGACCCTTTCTTGTTGACTGTTGTTTTTTAAATCAGTATTTTTGTTAAATGTTCTTATTTATATAATAATAAACGAAATCGTTGTTTTATTTTTGATCGAACTTATTCCGGTAGAATAATGCAATAATTGTTTACAGTTCGCTGAATGATAACAAGTGATAAACGGTTAGAAATCAGTCGACATTTGACCTTGCTCATCAGTGGTGGGTATTTTTGTATCGGTGTTCGTTGAAAATTCCTCAGTTGTTGACACCGATTACTAGTGCAAGCATGACAAATATTTGCTTACGTTTAGTGTTGCTCTGTCTGACTACATTTACATATGTAATAACTGCGCCCACAAACTTGGAGAAGGATGCCTGTGGTTACGAGGTAAATGGAAGAATTCTTTGACACTTTTCAGCAATTAGATTTTTTTTCAGTCGTGCCACCCCGTTAAAGATGGATTCGTTAACGTTCACATAGTCGCCCACACTCATGATGACGTCGGTTGGCTGAAAACCGTTGACCAGTACTACTATGGAAGTTAGTAAGTCCCCTTTTCAAAAAAAAAACGTTAACAACCACTACCCCCTAGGTAATACGAGAACTCAACATGCCGGCGTTCAATACATACTCGACTCTGTCCTGGCTGCCCTCAAGCACGATCCCAAGCGAAGGTAAACACCCACCTACTTCCTTTTTTTAATTATTTTCTTTAAATTCACTCTCCTGGTACCCTTAAAAAGGTTTAGGATCTTCCTCTCGGAAGTTTTTTGTAATGTCCTTTCTCCAAAGGACCTGTGCCTTCAGGCATAGTGTACTTCCTCCTCGTCATAATCTCTGCACATTAGTTCTGCTTCAAGATCAATTCATTTTTATTCGACCGAATTTCTGCAGATTTTTCGCTCTTTGCTTGGAGAGCGCCTCCAGAGGGTCTTGGCTTACCTTTGACCGATACAAAATGGTGTACCTACATTGTCATTTCGACTTGTATCTCTAAATTTCGACTTGCATCTCGTAATTTCGAGTTACATTTCAAAATGTCGACTTGTATCTCGTAATTTTGACTTGCATCTCGTAATTTCGACTTACATTTTGTAATTTCGACGTATATCTCGTAATTTCGACTTGCATCTCGTAATTTCGAGTTGCATTTCATAATTTCGACTTGAGAAGTCTTAATGCGCCTTATTTCCTCTTTATAAACGTTACGTCGAATTTTGATGGAAAATGCCATCGTACGATCACCACCTTTTAGATTCATCTACGTCGAGACCGCCTTTCTATGGAAATGGTGGAAGCAACAGCACGACACCGTCAAACACCAATTTCGAAAACTGATCCGAAACGGCCAACTCGAAATAATCGGCGGTGCCTGGAGTATGAACGACGAGGCTACAACCCACTATCACTCGATCATCGACCAGTTCACTTGGGGATTAAGGAAACTCAATGAGAGCTTTGGTCATTGTGGACGACCCAAAATCGGATGGCAAATTGATCCATTTGGACATAGTAGGGAAATGGTTTCCATTTTTGCACAGTTGGGTTTCGATGGACTTTTTTTGGGAAGAATTGATTATCAAGATAAGGATTACAGGTTTAAGACGCGTACACCGGAAATGATTTGGAAGGGTAGCCAAAATTTAGGTAAAGGGATAGCTGCGAAATAATTGTGGCGGTAATTGTGTTCGTTGTAGATAACAGTTCCTTGTTTACTAGTGTTATGTACAACACCTACTCGCCACCTCCCGGATTTTGCTTTGACATTTTATGCCAAGATGATCCCATTATTGATGATAAGAAGAGTCCTGATTATAATGTTCCTAAACGAGTAAGTCTTTGATTCCTTCAAACAAGTTTTTAGAATAAGGACTATATCTAAAGTGTCACGATTGGTAGCTGAAACTTTCTAGTAAACCAAAATAATTTTAAACTTTTAAAATTCAACAATTTTATTTCAAATTTTAATTTTAAAAATTAAATTACAAATTTTAACATTTAAAAAGTTTGTTAGAACTTAGTCATAGCGATCTTGTATGTTTTATTTTAAAGTTAAATCCTACTTTCACCTCCAAGGGTTCGTTCTGTTATTTTTGAATTTTAATTCGTTTCAACCTTAAAATTTTCAAATTCAATTTTAAATTTTACTTCTGTGGCTTGTTCTTTTTTAAATTCTAAGCTGAAATTCAAGTAATTCAAAGAGCAGTTCTAATTGAGCGCAACCTTCATTTTTTTTAGTTTTAGAGAAATTTTTAATTTTGATTATAAGCTTCTATACAGGGTGTTTCTACTCAAAGTGGACAACGTAATAGAAGTTGTAGAACTCGTCAAAACTAACACTTTTTTTAAGTGATTTTTTTCATTTTGGCTTTTGTTTTCGATTATCGACTTTTTTTTGTTTTTTTTTTACAAATCTCTATATCGCCATTACTTGTAGTCGGATTTCAAAAATTTAGAACAGCAAAATGGTAGTCATTTTAAATTATAGTAGTATAGTAGATGTGCTATTCAATTTCCAAAATTTAAAATGACCGCCATTTTGCTCTTGTAAATTTTTTGTAAAATGGTTTTGAACAAACGTCCACAATTAAACTGTTGATTCCAAAGAACTTTGATTTTTTGAAATCCGTCTACAAATAATGGAGATATAGAGATGTGTAAAGAAACAAAAAAAGGTCCATCATTCCAAAACAAAAGCCAAAATGAACAAAAATTATGTTAAAAAACGTGTTAGTTTTGACGATTTTTGTAACCTCTATTACGTTGTCCGCTTTGAGTAGTAACACCCTGTATAAATAAGCAAAGCTGAAATTTCGACTACCCAAATTTTAAATTTTTAATTAACGTCAATTATAATTTTAACATTTAAGAAGTAAGTTTTCACTACAGTTTAACTTTTTGTTGTTAAGGTTCTTTCATTTAATTTAGAGCTAAATTTGAACGTCCTCTTCTCTTCAAAGATGAAAATTTAATCATAAGTAAATTCGATTGCAAGTCAATTTTAGTTTCAATTTGATTTTAAATTTTAGAATTGAAAAGCCACGTGACTCATTTTTTTTTTAATTTAAAATTGAAAATCTAAAATTTACTTGCAATTATTTGGAAAATAAACAAAATTCATTTGAAACTTTCGAGCGTATCAGTCGTAATTTTTAATTTTAATTTAATTTAAATTTTTTAATAAAATTTTCTCTCCAAACTTAAATTTTGAATGAAGTTGTAATTTTTAATTTAATTTTACAACAATTTAAGATATTTTGTCTCTTTAAATTAATGAAATTTAAATTTTAATTTAAAATTTTAAAGGATTGTTTTATTTAATTAAAATGTTTGCATATCAATTGAATTTTAAAATGCAGAAATGTTAATTTTAAATTTTAAATAATGGTTCCTTTAAAGCTGGCGAAATTTTCAAGTTGATAGATCTTAAATGCAAGTTTTTGGTATTATCCTGGAAGCATTTTCTTTACAGGTCAAGGAATTTTTGGATTACGTAAAAAATATGACAAAGGTCTACACGACAAATAACGTCCTTGTCACAATGGGCGAAGATTTCACTTATCAAGACGCACACGTCTGGTTCAAGAACATTGATAAGCTAATGCTGTAAGTGCCAATCTTCCTTCGCGTTCACCTTCTAAGTGTTATTCCCAGGTATGCCAATCAACTTCAAGCAAACGGTTCCAAATATAACCTCATTTACTCGACCCCATCGTGCTACCTGAAAGCAGTTCACGAAGAGTCCAAGAAACACAATTTGCAATACCCGATCAAAACCGATGACTTCTTCCCATACGGGTCAGATTCGCACGCTTACTGGACTGGTTACTTCACCTCCAAGCCGACAATCAAAAGATTCGAAAGGTTGGGCAATAACTTCCTACAGGTAATGTAATGACCAATTTTTCGATTAAACTCCATCTGCTTTCTTAAGATTTGCAAACAACTGTACGCATTAACCGATTTGGGCCCCGAAGATTGGGCCGATTTGAATGTGATGAGAGAGGCGATGGGAGTCATGCAACACCATGATGCGGTCACTGGGACAGAGAAGGAGCACGTTGCTCACGATTACTCACGAATTCTTACGCACGGTTTCGACGAGTGCCATTTTACCTCGGCTACTGCGTTAAGGTATGTTGGTAGTACTTTGTGGTCGAGTTAATCTTCAAATTGTAGCAAAATTGTGACCAATACTCTTGCAAAAGGCGATCCTTCACCTTCAATCCCGTTTGAAAGCTGTTTGCTGAGCAACATGAGTCAGTGCACTCTAACTGAGAACAACCCCAAGTTTCTTACCACGGTTTATAACCCTCTGAGCCGACCGGTGAATCACTACGTACGGTTACCGGTTCCTAATGGAAGTTACAAGGTGACTGATGGTGAAGGTGAGTGTGCGATTGGAGGAACGATTAGTGGTGATCCCTGATCCCTTCTAGGCAAGGCCCTTACCGTACAAGCTATTCAAATACCGGAAACAATCAGCAAGATCCCCGGCAGGTACAGCAAGGCGACCCAAGAGATCATCTTCGTCGCCGAGTCCCTACCTCCTCTTGGATTTAAATCCTTCTATGTCGAAAAGATCGCTTTGGAACCTCCAGCACCAAGCCAAGACCCTCCCTCGCACCAAATCCAAATGTCACTCGACGACGACACCGGCCTCCTCTCCGAACTAAACATCAACGGCATAAAAATTTCTGTACGCCAAAATTTCTTGTACTACGAAGGAGCTGTGGGCAACAACGAAGTTGCCGAGAACCGATCGTCGGGTGCGTACATTTTCAGACCGAACGGCACCGTTCCATTTGCTGTTTCGAAGAAAGTCATCAACAAGGTCTACAAGGGCGAACTGGTAAACGAAATTCATCAAGTGTTCAACGAATGGACGAGCCAAATTATTCGAACGTACAATCGCGAGACGTTCGTCGAATTCGACTGGTTAATCGGTCCGATACCGAGAGGTAAGGTGAACGGCGTCGAGGTGATCTCGAGGTATTCGACGAGCCTCAAATCGGAGTCAACGTTCTATACCGACTCTAACGGAAGGGAGCTCTTGAAGAGAGTGAGGAATTTTAGGCCGACATGGAGATTGAATTTGACCGAACCGGTCGCTAGCAATTACTATCCGGTCACGTCGAAAATTTTGATACGGGATCCGAGCGATGACCTCGAACTTGCCGTACTAACAGATCGAGCTCAGGGCGGTACCAGTTTGAATGACGGAGAAATTGAGCTTATGGTAAGTGGTATTTAAAGGCGAAGGGGGGGTTGACGATCTTGTTTAAGGTGCATCGTAATTGTCTGCACGATGATGCGTTTGGAGTAGGCGAGTCTCTAGACGAAATGGCCTTTGGCAAGCGGCTGGTTGCGAGAGGTTCGCATTATCTAATCGGCGGGTCTTATATCAAACCTCCGAAGAGCGGTAAGAGCCTAGCTGCCCAGGAAAGAGATTTGGCGCAAAGAAAACTGCTGCAAGCTTGGACGTTTGTGGCACCGACCAATGGGTTAACCTTCGAGGAGTATTCGACGAAGTACGTCATGAGCGTAAGATACTCACCATCTCACCCTTAAGATCACCAGTCTCAGTTCCCATACAGTTTTCAGGTCTCAAGCGATCCTTACCAGACAATGTCCAAATCCTCACCTTGGAACCATGGCATGGCATGAATTTCCTTTTACGACTGGAGCACTACCTCGAGAAGCACGAGGATCCAATTTTATCACAACCGGTCTCCGTCAATCTAAAGAACCTGTTTGCTACCTTCGACATCGTTTCATATCGAGAGACCACGCTAGGTGCGAACCAATGGCTCGATGAGAACCGTAGGCTGTTCTTCAACGAGAGTAAAACTTCCAAAGACTTAGTGCACGAACTCAAAGACGAGCCGATGTGGATGGACGGGGCCAAAAAGTGGTTGCGTAACCAAAACGACGGTAACGACGTCAAAGTTAACTACGATCAGGTTAACTACCCACGATACCAAAAGAGATTCATCGCACCGCAAGATTTTATCATAACCTTAAATCCGATGGAGATACGAACTTTCGTAATTGACGTGAAGATGTTGAAGACTAGTAAATTTTAGTCATTTTATTTTGTATTTTTTTTCGCTTGTAATTCGATATTTACTGTGTGCCAATTAAATTTGTTTAGGTTTTTTTGCCGTGTGTGCATCGACTAAAAACCCCCGTTCCTCTGTGCCCTTCACATCATTTTCCCGCGGGACGACCGGTAGACTTTCATAAGAGAAGAAAATGAGCTTTTGTGACGTGGGGTAGGGGTGTGGAAAGAGGGGAGGAGGTTGTCCAAACATTTCATGATAATTGGGGTATAACAGAGGAAATAACATGGAATTCTGCATTTTTAGCAAATTTTGAAAATGAACCTTTTTTGAAGCGCCATATCTCGGTAACTAATTAAAATATAAACATGTTTGATAAACTTCTACCTACCAGGAACTTTTCTCCAGCGTCGCTGATCTGCGATCTCCAGCTCAAGCGTTTGGTGTGAGAATCGGAGCCACTGCTGCAGATAGGATGGTATTCTTCATGTAGGTGCTGCAAATTTTATTCTTCCCTAATCCATACGGTGCTGACGTGGTATCACAACCACTCACTGCGTATAGAAAAATTATATCCTTGGGGAGAAAAGAGCAGGAACTTGGCGAGTAGAGGACGCCTCTTCCACTTTTCTGAAGGTAGATGTTCTTTGTGGACGTACATAATGCTGTCAACAGAATAGGTAAGTGTGTCCACATCTTCAGTAGTAATGATGAGGCTGTCGAATTCGCTGGCCTTGGATATGGCGGTATTGACGATCATTACGTCGGCGTCCTCATATGCCTGCTTCACGTCAATGCTACCATCCACCATTCGTGTCATCAACAATGGTCACCATAGGCATAGTAGATGAGGTGAACTCGACTTTGGAATGGCGAGCTCGTTCTGCGGCTTTGGGGCTTTGATAGCCGGCGTTAGTGGGGTATCCATCAAATACGACAAGCACATTCCTCCCAAAGTGTCTCTGTACGTAAATGACCTTTTTTTGAAGCGACATATCTCGATAACGAATTGACATACAAACATGTTTGAACAGTCAAAATTGTAGGAAATTTAACGCTCTCCAAAAATTATAGAGATGCTTACGGAAAAAAGTTATTGGGGGAAAACTGGAGGAATGTCGAAAAATTGGCAGCCCCCCTCCCTCCCTCTTTTCGCACGGGGTCCTCGAGGTCCAACACTGGAGAAGATTTTAATTAACTATCCCTGAACAACATTCCAAAGTTTCATTAACTTCCGACCTTTTTCCACCTAACCCCTCTTCTTCCAACCTGTCGACTGGACTATTACCGGTGTTGTCAGACGACATTACATCCCTCGTCCCACTCCAGATGTTATGAGTCTTTTAGGGGTTCATGCCACTTGTCTCCTCTATGGCTGTCTGGCGTCGTTTTCTTTCTCGCGCGTTCTGCTGGTCGCGACTCCTTCATTATAGCGGCAGAATAAGCCGGTACAGCTGTTAATGCCTCTGCTGACTTCAGCATCACCTCTACCAGCTTGTCCTGGGTGATGCACGTCCCCAACGCAGGATACTGTAACTTGGGCATGTTCAGCGTTCTCAACTGCTACACATACTGGGCAGTCAGGGAGATCTTCATAATTAAACTTATAAAGATAAGTCCGGAAACGGCCGTGTCCGGAGATCACTTGAATGAGATAATAGTATGGATCTCCGTGTGAGCGGTTCACCCATATCTCCACCTTCGGAATTAGTCGGTGTGTCCACCTTCCCTTGGTAGAGGTATCCCACATCGTCTTCTAGACGCTCTTGCTTCGATCCTTGCATAGTTGGGATCTATAGCTCCCTTTTGCTGATACATCGATCTACTCTCCACGGCGAGCACCTCAAGGTAGCTCGATTGTTCATTTAGGGCACAATTTAGTATCCAGAGAACATAATGAACGAGCTAGTATTGTATCTACCTCCTTCTCTAAGTATCATTCAAACAATTCTATGAATCGCTTAATAACTCACAGGGAGCAAAATTTCTAACCATTGACTTGTATAAAGTCGATGTTCTAACTCACAGGAAACCGGTTAATCAGCTTCTCCTCATCAGAACAGCTCGATTTGAACAGCTTTGCACCAACCTGTTACATTTACCCTGTTACGAATAACTGAACTGTTCAATACGAATAACGAGCAGCAGAAGCAAGCAATTAATAACCTGAAGATGGCAAATGTGACTTTGCCGAAACGTCGTGGAGAGAAGAATATTCTCGAGGAGAAGGCCCTTAAAACCAAGGAAACAGACTATTAGTCCCAAAGAAAAACATTGTAACGCCAATGCTCTATCCAGCTGCCTGCTGGTCCAAAATGAAGAATCCTTTTGCTGCATTGACCAAAAAATGAGTGGCAATATGTGCGAAGTTTACTACACTTCCTTATACATATATAACAGAAACTAAAACTGTAGTTTTTGACAATGTTTGCATCAAAGGAATTTAACTGTGACAAGTATGTTGTAGAGCTACTGTTCCATTTCACACATCTTCAAATAGTGAAGCAGAATGATCTTCAGACCTTTGAAATAGACCACTAAGAGGAGAAGGTAAACCAGATGGTCTAGAAAGAATGCTTAATCTTCACATTCAAGATGATTATTTGCTCTTCAATTTCAATTTTTGATCCTTTCTTCACAATTAAAATTTAAACTATTTCTTTCGCTCTGAAAACTTTATAATCGCTTCTTTTTTGTCCTGAAACCAAACGATTGTTCAGTATTATTATTATTTGTAATCTTGTGTTCCTAAACATTTGTAAGATGGTTGATACATTTGTTCTTCAATTTCAATTTTTAGTCCTTTCTTCACAATTAAAATTTAAATAATTCTTTTCACTCTGAAAATTTTGTAATCTCTTTTTCTTTGCACTGAAACCAATCGATTATCCATTATAAGTGTACGTAAACTTCTTGTGTTCCTAAACATTTCAAGATGGTCAAAACCTTCGTTCTTCAATTTTAATCTTTTTCACTCTGAAAATGTTATACGTAATCGCTTCTTTTTCGTACTGAAGCCAAAACGATTCTTCATCTTAACTCTTCGTAATTTTCTTATTACCTTAAACGTTCGTTCATCGGTTTCAACTTTCGACCATTTCTTCGCAGTTAATTTCATTTTGAACATTTCCCTCTTCTGGCAATGGTTTTTATCTAGACTCTCTTTCATGGTTACCTATCTCATTGCACCAAGAGTTCGTTTTTTCTAGGACTAGTGTCCTTAATTTTCTATCATCATTTCGAATTTATCTGATAAAGTAAGATAAGAATTGATACCATGCCAGCAGAGCCAAATCTCGACCATTCCAAGTACCACTCAAAATTCAAAGATAACCGCTTCACCGGGCAATCTTATTGGTACAGATTATTTATTGCAAAGTAATCGAAACTTGCGGTGAAAATTGTTCGTGGCGATAAGAGTATCAACCACCTTTTTTGATGGTAATATGGAGTTTTTTTATTTGCTCTTGTGTCTGGTGCCAATTTTTGGTGTACCTTTGCGTAAAGCCGGCGAGGATAAATGCGGTTATGAGGTTAGCAAGTCTTTTTTTTCGGTTTTCGGTTGATAGACTTTATTTTAGGCATGCCACGCGCTTAATTCTTCTGAGTTGAACGTTCATCTGGTGGCACATTCGCACAATGATGTTGGCTGGTTGAAGACTGTGGATCAATATTATTACGGTAGTAGATTTTAGGTATTTCCATATGGCTGACTGTTGAATGGTTGTAGGTTCTGGTGGAATACAGTTCGCGGGCGTCCAATATATCATCGACTCGGTGATTCAAGCTCTTAGCGCAAATCCTCGACGAAAGTAAGGTCACCTCGCTCACAGATGTAAGTTGATTTACTCGCCTTTTCAGGTTCATTCAGGTCGAGACAGCATTTTTTTACCAGTGGTGGCAGAAGCAAAACGATAGAAAGAAAGAGCAGCTGAAACAGTTGGTCAGAAATGGGCAATTTGAAATTGTAGGTGCCGGATGGAGTATGAACGATGAAGCAGCAGCTCACTATCATTCGATCATTGATCAGCTCACGTTCGGTATTAAGTACATGGAGGACACTTTGGGACAGTGCGCCCGACCCAAAATCGGCTGGCAGATTGATCCTTTCGGACATACCCGTGAGATGGCCTCGATCTTCGCCCAAATGGGTTACGATGCGCTATTCTTCGCCCGTTTAGATTATAGGGACAAGGCGAAACGTCTGAGCACTAACACGGCCGAAATGTTATGGCGTGGCAGCGCTAATTTAGGCAACGACTCTCTTCTCTTCACCCACGCTTTGTACGACCATTACAGCCCTCCTCTTGGATTCTACTTTGATGTATTGAGCCGAGACGACGCCTTGGTGGCTGACGTGAAGAGCCCAGAATATAACCTTAAACAAAAGGTTGCTAACTTTACCAAGTACGTTAACAAACAAGCGTCCCAGTACACATCGAACAACATCATGATAACTATGGGAAATGACTTCACGTACCAAAATGCGCATTACAGCTACAAGAACCTGGACACGCTGATCAAGTAAGGCAATCTATATCCCATCCCCTCCCCAATTATGTGAGTCGGTGTTTCAGAGCTTATGAGGATACCGAACAGTTCGATAGTAAGAATCGAAGGATCAGATTGCACTATTCGACGCCCAACTGTTACGTCAAGGCTGTCAATGATTATGCGAACCAAGTAGGTCTCGGGTACAAGGTTAAGACTGACGATTTTATTCCGTATGCCAATGATAAGAACTCATATTGGTCTGGGTATTACACATCGAGGCCTACGCAGAAAAGGCTCGAGCGCCAAGGGAATAATTTGTTACAGGTAATGAGTGCGTGCTGAGGGGGTGGCTACATACAGTTCCTGTTATAGGCTGTGAAGCAGTTGGTTTCGACAGGGAACGACTCGAAAGTCAATAATAAGCGTGTGGATGAGCTACGGGCGGCCATGGCTGTTATGCAGCACCACGATGCCATTACTGGTACAGAGAAACAGGCGGTTGCCAACGATTATGGTAGAATCATGTCGGCTGCTTTCGATTCTAGTACAGATACTGCAAGCGAAGTATTACAGTAAGTTGTCTCTGTTATCTTTCCTTCGTCCAGGTTTCGTGAAGTGCAATAGTTGGGTTCTCTTTCAAGCGAACCGCTAAAACTGAGTTATCCTATTGGCTCATTTTCAACTGATTTTGACCAAAACCTCTAGAAAGATTTTCTTCATTCTTAATCTTCCTTTCGCAGCTACAGTTAAGGTTGTCTCATTTGAGCCAAAACTTTCTTGAATGAAGAAATTTGGAAGTACTTTACATTCCTCTGGAATTTAGCTTCACCTATCTTCGTTCTATTCTCCCGTTCTCATCTCATATCCATCTTCGTTTCTTCCGTGGTGGTCATTTATTGCTTAATCTCGTATAGTCATACTTTTCCGAAGAATTTACTTTCATATCTTCACTGATGGCTTTACACGTTTTGTATTCTTTCCCGAAAATCACTCTCTTTCTTTTTTCGTTTTTCTCTTATGATCTCAAAACTTTCCTCTTGGTGCTTAGGTACTTATTGACTTCCATGATTCAGCAAATCTTCCTGGATTCTTATCTCATCCTTGTTTTATGTCACATGCAGCAAACCTTCTTTGAAATGAAGAAATTTGGCACCGTCATTCAACTAAAATTTTTATTATCCTTTCCGTCCGTCGCGTAATGAATTTTCTTAAAATTCCCTGTGTGAATGTACATTTTTATTTCTTTTAATTTAATTTAGAAGAAAGAAGAAATTTCACACTTAAAACTTCGAAATTAAGTTATAAAATAAAAATTCAAAATCAAATTCCTTAATTTAAATTTCAAATAATAAGTTCTAACTTAGAAATTCAAGGAAAGAACTTTAAATTCAAAGTTTGGAAGTTCAAATTATAAATTTTAAATTCCAAGTAGAAATTTGGAACTTCAAAAATCAAAATTTGAAATTCTAAATTTAAATTATAAATGAAAATTTAAATTCAAACTAGATCTTTGAAGTCCATAAATAGAGCTTTGAAATTCAAAGTTCAAAATTTAAAATATACAAGTTGATAAAGTAAAATTTAAAATAATAAATTCTAAATGCAAGTTTTTAATTCAAACTTTAAAATTAAAAATATAAATTCAACGTAGGAATTTGAAGTTCAAAAGTAGAGCTACAAAATTCAATGCTCAATATTGATGTATTTATATATAAACCATTCCCTATAAAACCCCGAAGGTGTAAAATTAAAAATTAGATTAAAAATAGAAATTCATAATAATAAATTCAGTATTTACAATTCTAAATCCAAATTTGTTAAATACTTAAAGTTGCAATTAAAAATTTAAATTCAAAGTGAATAAGTGAAGCTTAGAAATTCAAAGATGAATATATAAAATTTATATTCGGTGTAATAAATTCAACGCTCAAACGTAGAGCTTTGAAAGTTGAAATATTAAAATTATTAACAGTTAGAAATTCAAAAATTTAAAATTTTAATGAATTTCAAAATTCGGAATTCAAAATATTACGAATTATTCAAAGTTAAAAATTTGATACTGAAACCTACTTAAGCAACTTAAGTCAAAGTATTAAGGTAACTCAATGTTGATTGTTCAAAATTAAATTAATAATTTGATATTATATATTTTAAATTCTGATTTATACATTCAATATTAAAATTTTATACAATTTAAATTTCTAAGTAAAAATCTCGAAGGTTCGTAGATGTATTTGTATATCACTAAACTACACTTGGCGGTCTCTGGTTCGAATCCCGAACGGATGGTGTAAAATACCTCCGGACTTGAACGTTTGTAACGGTATAGAGATAGCAAATATAGCAGTTGATGCCCTCAACTCCCCTTCAAGGAGTGGACACACAAAAATTACGAAATTCAAAATTTATTTTTCAGTCGTTAAAAAAAATATTAAAATTAAAATAATAATTTGAAATTCGAAATTATAAAGTAAAAATTTAAATTTATAACAATAACTCAAAGACAGTGTCAAACAGTCAAATTGTGCTAGTACAATCACGTGTAAAGTTCCTCATTGGTCAGGAAGGCCACTCTGTGATAATGATAACGAAACTCAAATTCAAAAGCAAAAATTCGCAGTTCAAATTTAAAGATCGAAAATTAAAAAGTTGAAATATTAAAGTTATTCAATTAAGGAAGTCTTTAAATTTCTTTTGACATTTGGAATTTTGACCTCCGATTTTTTACTTCTCCATTTTTTGACTTTGAAGTTGTAAATTAGAACTGTAATTTCGGATTTAAATTGTTAATCTGATTTTCAATTTTCAATTTTGTATATTTCAAATTTTAACCTTATTTTCCTTTTTTGAAGTTTGAATATCTACCTTGAATTTAAATTCACAATTTCCAGTTTAGAGTTTATAATTTGAATTTTTATTTACAAAAACGTTGAAGTTTAAATGTGAAATACGGTTTCTTCTTTATCCACGGCAGCTTCTTCCCAATCCACCCCTCTTCCATCCTGTTGTACACAATCTTTGTCGATTTTACTTCAATTCTCTTTTCTTCTTTTTCGTTCTAGGCTTTTTGTTCTTCTGCTGTGCCTTGCCCCCTTTATCTAGTGCTCGGCTGCGCTCTTCCATGCCAACATTTCTTATACACCCTTTCTTTAACCAAGCCAAAACCCTCTCCCACAAGTTCATTCATTCCATTCATATCTTTTTAGAAACTTATTGGCAAAACAAGCGAATCCCTCCAACCTATCATTCAAATCGTGCTTACTAGCAAATATAAGCTACTGCGAGGAATCGCGCGTAGAAAAATTTGTTGTGATCGTCTACAATCCTCTGAGTCAGACGGTGTCACATCACGTCCGTTTACCGGTCGACACAGACAGCTTCACCGTCACCGATTTTAATGGTAACGCTCTGTCCGTATCCATCACTTTCATTACTCGACCACTTTTAGGTGCCGACATGAAATGGCAAATCACACCAAGTATAGATAAGTTCGATAACGTTCCAGTCATTCGCAAATCTAAATTTGATTTGGTCTTCTTTGCCGAAAATCTTCCACCTCTTGGCGCAAAAAGCTATTATGTTACAAATAAAAGATTTGGCGCAACTGTGAATGAGGTGCCTTCAGTTCCGAAGAACGAAAGTTTTGTTTTGGGAGATGAGGTAAGTGGCTAGCAACTGTAATTTGTGTCTACGTGGGTGCTCTTTCTAGCTGACTGGGGTAAACCTGAATCCCGAAACAGGTTTTTTGGTTAGTCTTACTCTACACGGTATATCTTTAAACGTCGGACAACAGTTAATGTACTATCATGGAGCGATGGGTTCCAATGGTCCAAACAATCGTACATCTGGTGCTTACGTGTTTAGGCCAGATCCTAAACAGCCGAATGCAAAACCGTTCAACACGGAGTTATTGACGAACGTGACGGCGTACAAAGGGGAGGTATTAGACGAGGTTCATCAGACGTTTGCCGATACAGCGAAACAGATCATTCGTGTTTACAAAAATGTAAAGGACCACGTCGAGATTGATTGGCTCGTCGGTCCAATCGACGTTAAGTAATGACCTTTCTTTGCGATCTTCTTAGAGTTAATCGGTTCTTCTGCAGGGATGGCATTGGTAAGGAAATTATATCGAGGTTTGAACTCGGCACGTTCAATCCCACAAAGGGGACTTTTTTTACTGATTCCAATGGACGTGAGTTACTGAAGAGGGTCAATAATTATCGCGAAACATTTGAATATACGAATGAAGAATCTGTTGCTGGGAACTATTACCCGATTACATCCAGTCTCACTACGATTGATGAGATCAGACGCATTGAAGTTACTGTTTTGACTGATCGGTCACAAGGTGGCGCTAGTCCAGAAGATGGAAAAATGGAGTTCATGGTATTCTAATTGATGTGATATACACGTCATTTATTTCTACTTTGCAGTTACACAGAAGATCGTTGAAGGATGACGGATTTGGTGTAGGTGAAGCGCTAAATGAAATAGAGTTTGATGATGGCGTAAGGGTGAGAGGGCAGCACTTTATCACATTGGGTTCCACTAAAGACGGTGACAATATCCGTATGTATATCCAAATTATAAAATATATTGAACGAAAGTGAGAATTTACAGCTCGCGCCAGCAAAATCCGCAGAAGCATTGCCCAAAAGAAGATTTTAGCACCGTGGGTGTTTATTGCAGACGCTTCAAGTGAAGAAAACACTTTCAACAAACTGAAGGAGAAACTAAAACCTCAAGTAAATACTTCACCGGCTCCAATCCGTATCTTTCTCTAACTTTCCATTACAGTTCTCTCTTCTTAAACGTGCCCTGCCGGACCAAATTCAAATTTTGACACTGGAACGATGGGCGGATAATCAAATATTATTACGATTGGAGCACGTTCTCGAAATAACCGAAGGTGGCGTAAGCCAAAAGGTTGACTTAAACGTAAGCTTCGTCACCCGACCATAAATTGGCCAAACTTATGCAGTACAATTTTAGGATTTGTTCGCGTCATTCAAAATAACGGAATGGAAGGAGATGAATTTGGCGGCAAATTCAAAATTGGGAGAGATTAGTAGGATGCGGTGGACCGCTTCCGGATGCCTTTCGGGTGCTGATTATTGTGATTCTAATGAGATACCTCCAAGAGTCGATAAGGGCGATAGAGCTGACGAAATTACTCTTAGACCGATGGAAATTCGCACATTCATTGTCACCATACAATAAATACTAAAAAAAATTTCATTTCTACCCACACAATAAAATTGTAAATATAATCTGTGCGGCACTAACTTTGAATAAATATTTCGAATTTATATTTTTAATTATTGGGAATTTTAGAATTGTAATAAGTAGGTACCTATTTCAACTTTCAAAGTTCTGCTTTTGAACGTTGAATTTTCTAATTTCTACTTTTAAAATAAATTTTTATTCGAATTTAAATTGTATATTTTCATCTTTGAATAACTTGAATACTTCGAATTTGAATTTTTAGAATTTTAAATTTATTTTTCTGCATTTCTATTTTGAATCTAATTTTTACTGTGAACATTGAATTTTGGAGCCCCACTTTTGAACTTCAAATTTGTACGTTGCATTTATATTTTTAACATTAAAGTTCGAATTAAAAACTTGCATTTAGAATTTAAAATTTTGAAATTTTTAATTTAATTTCGAGTAACTTCGAATAATATTTTAGCTTTCAACGTTGAACGAAATTATAATTTAAAATTTATTAGCATTAATATTTTCTATTTCAAATTTCTACTTTTAATATAAAAATTTTGAGTTTTATTCGGATTTATTATACCCAATTTAAATTTTATATTTCATCTTTGAATAAATTGAATACGTACTTTAAATTTGGGATTTTAAACTTTTGAAGTAAACTTTTCAGTTGTAAAATTGAAATAACAGTTTCGAATTTAGAATTTCGGATTTTGATTTTTCGGAGCTGCGAATTTATACCTGGAATTTAATTTTCTAGTTTTGAATTGTGAATTTTGAAATTATGAATTGGAATTTAAAATTCATAATTTCAACTTTCATGCTTTTCATTTAATTTTAAGCTTTCATATTTAAGCATTTGAAATTCTATTTTATTCTTTATTTACCTATTGTTATTAAACTAATATTGATATTTTGAATTTAGCTTTTTTCCAAATTGCAATTCTCCAAATAAGGTATATTTTGAGTTTCGAACACTAACCTTTTAATATTGAACTTATACTTTGTATTTCGAATATACTTAGACTTTAATTTTTTGAAAAATCATGAACGGTGAGCTAATTTTAAATTTTGCAATGCTTCTTGAAATTTAAAATTCTTATGTTCTAAATTAGAACTTCTTATGTTCAAATTTAAATTTGGGAATTTCGTTTTGAATTTTTTATTTTATAATAATATTAACATGAATTTTAAACTTTTGGTACTAGTGGCGACCGTCCTTTTAGCTACAATTCAGTTCTCATTTGTAGCCCTACACACTTGAAGGGTATCACCGCATTTGTGACCGACCACACTAGTTTCTCCTTGCCCCAGTAAATGCTACCTGGGGAAATGGGGTCTTTTGTCATTATTTGTATTGGTATTTGTCATTGCGACACTTCAAGTGTTAGAAAACACTTTCGACGAGCTGAAAGAAAATCTAAAGTTTGACGAGTAAATACTTCAGTGTCTCCAAACATCGCTTTCTCTAACCATCTAACAATTCTAATTACGACTTTGAATTAATACTTTAAATATTTTAAATTTAATTTAAAATTATAAGCTTAGAATAGCTTTAATAATTTAATTTTCTCAACTTGAACTTTTGATTTTGAATGTTTTACTGTCATATTTTAAATTTTTTAATTTTCAACTTTGACATTATAAATTACAACTTATGATTTTTAATTTTGAATTTACAGTTTAGGTGTTTAGGATTAGAATTTCAATTTTCCATGTTTGACTAACATAAACATATATTTTTCAATTTATTTCTTTGAATTCGAAATTCAAATTTTGTATTTTTAACTTTAAATAATGTAATGTAACGCACCTCGCAGATTTGAATTTAAATGTTTCCCGCTATAATAATAGGCGACAGTTACGCCACTGGAGTTGCAAAGGGAGAAAATTCAAAAGAAAGAATAAAGGGGAGAGAGAAAGGTGGAAGAAAAAAAATGGAGGCGGGGAAGGCAGTTTCATAGGGGATCTCAAAAACTCCAAAACCTTAACTCAAACTTAAACATTTAAAACTAGTAGCCTGAAATTTTGAACCTTGTAACATAAACCTGATTTGTGGAAATTTATAATTTGTAAAGTGACGTAACCAGTTTCAAGGATTACAAATTAGTAGCTGAAATGTCATTATCAGGGGTTGTAAATTTAGTGGTTTCAAAACGCTTGGGTTTTTCCCCCACATTACACACCTTCACTATACGCTCATGATATGTTTAGGTCACTTCCCAGATAAAGTTAAGTGCGAGGCTCAATAATTTGTTATTTCTCCTCCTCCATTAAACCTCATTAACTTATTACTTGCTTGAATTAACTCCACAATTATTAAAATGTAGGTATACCTAGGACCCAACGTTTTTCAAGGATTACAAATTCTTAACCAAAGTGTCACTATCAAAGGTTACACGTTTGATAGTGTCACACCTAAGCCCTTTAAACTTGGAGCAGGAAGATTTGAACCTTGAAACTGTTTCTGGGTACTCGCCGTCAGCATCATGGTAAACAACTCAGCAAACACACATATAAAATATACATACAACATATATAAAATTGAAGTAAATACCCCTACATATGCTTTTTTATATATCAAGTATGTAAGTATTCTTTAATAAAGTTATGTAAACCGTATGTCACACATTTGACATAATAGTATAGAAACTTACGGATATTCTATATACAGAAATTTATATATTTTCGTTAAGGTTTCCACGGATGTATATATTGTTTGTATTTTCTTCTTTATTTTATATAATATACACCGTGTCCAAGATAAGAATGCACAGCATGGGATCTTGAAAACGGTAGAAGATACAGGGTGGCTTAAATTAGAAAAAAGTTGCGCTATTTAGAGTATGTTCACATGCTGGCCGCAAAAGTTCATTATTGTTTATCGTTTCCGAGATTTTAAACAAAATGCGATTTTTGGGTTTTTCTTTTTTCGTAATTCCTTCCTTTGTTTTAAAAGATTTCTAAACACCAAAGATACTTCTTCATTGTCACTTTTTGAATTCTATTAGATGGCGGTCTCAATTTTTTTATACGACGTTTCGTCTCCGAGGAACCATCATCAACTTTATTTTTTTATATGGCCGCAACCAACGAAACACCCTGTATTCGATAGTATTTTTTATTACGAATTTAACGATGTATTTCACATTATGGTTTTGAAGCTAGTTTTTAAGAAAAATTTCAATAAACACAGTCAACCTGTGTCCAGAAAATAACGGCAACCCATTTAAACAGTTATTGCAATTATTTAACTTTAATTAAATAGGTTTAAAAGATTGGAGTTGTTAAATTTGTACATAAAAAATATTATCAAATACTAAAATTAATCCGAATATTCCTTAAAAAAAATTTCCTTGAAAACCATAATGTGTAATACATCGTTAAATTCGTAATAAAAAATACTATCGAATACAGGGTGTTTCGTTGATTGCGGCCATATAAAAAAATAAAGTTGATGATGGTTCCTCGGAGACGAAACGTCGTATAAAAAAATTGAGACCGCCATCTAATAGAATTCAAAAAGTGACAATGAAGAAGTATCTTTGGTTTTTAAAAATCTTTTAAAACAAAGGAAGGAATTACGAAAAAAGAAAAACCCAAAAATCGCATTTTGTTTAAAATCTCGGAAACGATAAACAATAATGAACTTTTGCAAACTACATATGAACATGCCCTAAATTATACAACTTTTCTCTAATTTAACCGCCTTCGTATCTCTTACCGTTTTCAAGATCCCCATGCTGTGCATTCTTATCTTGGACACGGTGTATACATACAGATAATTACATATTACTCATGAAATTCATGTGCTGTCATATTTACATGATTCGATTTATATACGTTATTTGTAAAATCTTATATGTAAGAAGTATTACTTATTTTTTATGTATGCCTTCTGTAAATATAATTAGAAATTATCATTACATATGGTCGAAAATAAAATCTGTTTCTATTTGCGCCGCATAAGTAATCGCACGCGCGTGTTTTCTATAACGCCAAAAATTGTAGTTCACGTACCTTTAATATTAGATCCGTATCGACTAAAATGCGTCTAATTTATATAGAAAATAAATAATATAAAATAAATTAAATCCTGGTCATTTTTAACATAAAGGTAGGTATAATTATTGAATAAGACTTCACTCAACGATGTAATCAAACAAAATTTAAACTAACAACGCGAAACAGCGCAAAGTTACGAAGTACGAAATAAAAAGAAGGGATGTTTCAGATTAGCGCAGTGGTACAATGTCGGATACAAAGAAAACACATGTCGGATTTCGGAATTTGCAACGCCCATCCCCAAAGGTTCGAATCCGGTTAAGGGAAACTTTTTAAGCAAGTATATTATAATAAAGTATCGACTTTCAGTTCAGGTAAAAACGGGTTCGTGCAAGAATTAAGTTAAATATATTTAATTAAAAGTACGGTTGCACGTAAAAATGTAGTTTCTTCATTTTTTTGTATGGAACTGCTTAAATATTTTTTTACATAGATAATAATTTTACGTTATGCTCGATTAGCTGCCATTTGGTCATCGCAACGCTTTTACAATTACTATTTTTTATGTAAATATATATACATAAAACGTATATAAATTCATGTACTACAGATATACTTATAAGAATTTACATCTAATAGACATATATTATATGCCAAATTGCTGACATCCTGACATTCATTATTTCTTATTTATCTTCCAGTTTTATGTAATTCTAACAAGCTCTTACATAATTTGTATGTATTTTATATATAAATGTGTTTGGTGGGGGTCATCTACTTAGACAGGTAATAACTAATAAGTCAATCGTATTTTTTCTGTCTCTATGCGACGCGCTAGATAGATAAAAAATAACATCACTCAAAATTATCATGTAGGTATGTTTTAAGTTTAATAACGATAAGGTGAAGAAATACACAAGCGTGTGTATTTTCTTTCGGTACACATAATCCTTATTAACTTAGCCATTTCCTCTAATCTATAAGCGACTTCTTATTATCAAGGGTTACAAGTTCGATAGTGTCGAAACGCGTCAGTTTCTGGGCGAAATTATTAAATGGAAATTTAGGTTTTTTAAAAATTGGAATCTTGCACTAAAAATATTTTTCTGAAATTAATAGTGAAAAACAAAACCCTCACATAAGTTGATCCGATAAGATAGTCCTCAACTTGCTAACACATAATGAACCTTTCAACTCAGAAAATGGGTTTTTATCGAGTGAAGGTACTCATTTTCTGAATGTTTTTCAGTCATGAAGGTTGCATGTTTGGTACTTTGGTTGGTTCCAGTTTTTGGAATTCCCGTGGAGCGCTGTGGATACCACGTAACGAATGTATGGGTATGTTTCTAAGTTGATCTCAATCATTTTCAGGCATGTCCACGTTTAAATTCATCTGAGCTCAATGTACACATAGTTGCGCATTCTCATGATGACGTGGGCTGGTTGAAAACCGTTGATGAATATTATTACGGAAGTAAGTCCTCAATTCAAGTGGCGAGAGTGAAGTACATCATCAGCTCCGTGGTCAACGCCTTAAGCAAGAACCCTAAAAGAAAGTACGTAGGTACATCACATGTCGTTGACGGAATGAACCCATAATAATCCTTCAGGTTCATCCAAGTCGAAACTGCCTTTCTTTATAAATGGTGGCAGGAACAAAATGAGGAGAAACGCCAACAGCTTCGTGCATTAATCCGTAATGGCCAACTCCAAATTGTCGGCGGCGGTTGGAGTATGAATGACGAATCCGCCGCTCACTATCACTCGATCATTGACCAATTCACTTTTGCTCTCAAATTTTTAAATGACACTTTCGGCGAATGCGCCCTCCCTAAGGTCGGTTGGCAAATCGATCCGTTCGGTCACACACGTGAAATGGCGAACATCTTCGCCCAAATGGGTTTCGACGGATTTTTTATCGCACGGCTCGATTGGCGAGACAAAATGGCCCGTTTGGGAAGCAATACGGCCGAAATGCTATGGCGAGGCAGTGCAAATTTAGGCAACGAGTCGTTACTCTTCACTCATGTTCTTTACGACCATTACACTCCTCCTTCCGGTTTCTATTTCGATGTCACTAGCAATGATGATCCCCTCATCGCCAATAAACGAAGCCCCACTTACAATTTGGAGGAGAAGGTAGTGCAAAAGGAACGAACCTGTTAAAATTCCACTAACCACTCTTTTGCCCTAGATGAAAGATTTCACCATGTATGTTAGAAGTCAAGCCACACGCTACACGTCAAACAACATTATGGTCACAATGGGTCACGATTTTGCGTATCAAGATGCTCACTACAACTTTGAGAATTTAGACACACTGATCAAGTGAGCGCAAGCGTTTTTCTACTCTTTCTTCTAATCGTCACCATTTTAGGGCCTATGAGGAGTCGGTACAGGTCGACTCCCTCCATAGAAGAATCCGTCTTCACTATTCCACGCCAACTTGCTATCTCAAAGCTGTCAATGACTACGCGAACTCTAACGGTTTGGCTTACAAGATTAAGACGGACGATTTTGTTCCACTGTGTAACGACCCCCATACTTACTGGTCTGGTTATTACACGTCGAGACCGACGCAGAAAAGGTTCGAGAGGCAAGGGAATAACTTACTGCAAATCACCAAGCAGTTAACATCCTATGAGAGGGGCGATGATCCACGCGTTTTCGAGCTGAAGAGTGCAATGGGCGTAATGCAGCACCATGATGCGATAACCGGCACTGAAAAGGACTTGGTCGCCAAAGATTACGCGAGAATTGTGATGAAAGCCTTCGACAACAGCTTTGAGGTTATCAACGTAACATTGAAGTAAGCCCCTTCCGCCTTTTCGCACTGAAACCTCACGATTTCTTACAGCGAATTTTTGGGAGGAGGGGAGCTGGTGTTCGCACCGTGCCTTTTAGCCAATATCAGCCATTGCGAAGAGACTCGACGAGAAAAGTTCGTCGTCGCCGTTTACAATCCTTTAAGTCGGAAGGTCTCGCACCACGTCCGACTCCCAGTAGACTCGGACAGTTTCGCGATCAACGACCTCAATGGTAAGGCGCACGCGCCCTGATTTCCCTAAGTAACTCGAACCACTTCCAGGTAACTCGATGAAATGGCAGGTCACTCCGCGCATCGATTCATTCGCCAACTTCCCCACTCGCATCGCCAAATTCGATCTAGTCTTCCTCGCCGAAGATTTGCCACCTCTTGGTGCCAAATTGTTCCACGTTACCAATATGAAGTTTGGGCAAGGTGTTGCCGATTTGAAACCCGTCGATATCGCTGACGCCTTCGATTTAGGAGACAAGGTAAGACTAACTGAGGCAAGTGGCATCGTGCCCATTTTTGTATTGTAGGCTCACGGGGCGAAGCTGAATAAGGCAACGGGACTTTTACAAAGTGTCAGCTTGAATAATATTACGTTGGGTGTCAAGCAAGAGCTGATGTACTATCTCGGTGCGCAAGGAAACAATGAGGTCTTTAAAAATCGTTCATCCGGAGCCTATATATTTCGACCGGATCCTAAACATCCTTTCGCTCTACCGTTTGCCGAGAACGTCACCGTCGCGACATTTAAAGGGCAACTGGTCGACGAGGTTCATCAGCAGTTCAGCAACTGGGCCAAGCAAATTATCAGAGTGTACAAGGGCGTGAAGGATTACATCGAGTTTGACTGGCTAGTTGGGCCGATTGATGTCAGGTATTTGAGCGACGCGAAGAATTGTGTACGCGAATTAGTTTTTTAGGGACAAAAAAGGAAAGGAGGTCATAGCACGGTTCCAACTTGAGTCGTTCGGCTCCAATGACCATGTGTTTTTCACAGATTCTAACGGACGTGAGTTACTTAGGAGGAAAAAAGGTTACAGAGAGACCTTTACGTACACAAACGAGGAAGTAGTGGCAGGCAACTACTACCCAGTCACTTCTAGCTTATCGCTGGTAGATACCGTTACAGACATAGAGGCGACTGTTTTAACTGACCGTGCACAAGGTGGCACCAGTTTAGATGTTGGTCAGCTCGAGTTGATGTTGCACAGACGCTTGCTACACGATGACGCTTTTGGAGTGGGCGAAGCTCTGAACGAGAAGGAATTTGGGAGCGGTGTTAGAGTGAGAGGACAACACTTCTTCACATTTGGTGCGTTTCCCAAACGGCCTTGATAATACTGCAACTAACCAAATCTCTTCCAGCACGCAACAGCAGCACACGAAGAGCTATTGCCCAAGAGAAGATATTAGCACCTTGGACGTTTGTGGCCGATGCATCCAGTGACGTCACCAAGCTGAAATCTGAGGTAGACAGCTTAACTCCACATTCCTCCACCACTAAACCTTATTATTACAGTTTTCATTGCTTACAAGAGAACTTCCCCGACAAATACAACTTCTGACTCTAGAGCATTGGAGCCATAACAAGGTATTGCTACGGCTGGAGCACATTCTTGAGATTACAGAAGGCGGATTCGAGCACACTGTCGACCTAAACGTAATTTACATTTCCCGTATCGACAAAATACCACTGTCTAATTTTAGAACTTATTCACCTTCTTCAACATCGTCCATTTACAAGAGACAAATTTGGCAGCAAGCTTAAATATCGAAGAACACAAACAAATGCAATGGTCTGATGACGGTTGCCTTTCCAACATCCACAATTGCGCAAAGCAAAACGATTACGTAGGACAAAACAAGGACACGGCAGAGAAGAAGATTTCACTCAAACCCATGCAGATACGCACGTTTATAGCTACCATTGAAGGCAAATAATAACTGAGTTTGACGCTTCAAGTTTCAGTTTGAAGTAAATTTATATTAGTTCATATGTTTTGGGTTTTAGTTCTAATAATAACTAAGTTTCACACTTCAAGTTTCAGTTTGAAGCAATTAAGTATAATTATTAGTTCATATGTTTCGGGTTTTAGTTATAATATACGGGTTTAAGGTTTCAAAGTTTGTAAGTTTTATGTTGGTATTACATTTATGGTACTACGCTTCAAAACCTCCTTCTCCCAAAGTGTTAAATTTTAAGGTTTAAGTCGTCTACTTTTAACTCATTTTTAAAGTGCAAAATAATCCATTTTACAAGGTTTTTGTTTCACACTTTAGGCCTTCAAGTTTGCAGTTTGAAATTAGAGGTTTATGGCTGTGGGTTCAAGTTGTAGTTGTAAGTTTCATAGTTGGTTTTTTCAAAAAAAGAATGTTAAAGAGTTTCATCATGAATCTATAATTACAACGAAAATCTTATTGGCGGCTTGTGTGACCTGGTGCGGTCACCTGCTTGACCCGGTTCGGCGGTATGGAACAGGGACGGCTTTGCTGGTCAAGCTACCATCAAAAGTGCTCTTGCCGTTAGGAAGATATGGAAAACTCGGTAATAGGTATGATTGTTGCCCATTTGAATTTCCCTCTTAAATTGATTGTAGCCTTCTGTCATCACTGCATCCGACACTAGTACCAACCATTAACAAATTTCCTGTTTTCATCTCTCTCTTAAAAAAATTTTTTTTTTCATTTATTTTTGTTGAAGTTGCCGGGAAAGTACCATTCTTTTATAGACAGAAACCCAGGGTTGTGGCTCAGAACGCCTAAGCAGCAGTACGGCTTTTCACCAGCACACAGTTGGGAACATTGGCGAAAGTATATAAAAGGGATAAAACCCTCCCTGAGAGGATTTACAATGTTGAGACCGGCGTAACCGCACGGTGCCTACGTCTAGGAAGGTTATCGTTCAAAAGGGGATCAAGCAGATGGACAGGTGATCTCAGGAGATCGAGGATCGTTGATGACAGTGTGCTCGAAAATAAGCGCTTCTGCAACGTATTTATACCCCCTTCTTCCATATTTACCATGGTAAATTGGCAAGACGGACTGCCTACAAGCGCCTACTGACCCGAAAGCTTCAGGTTGGCTGACCACTGGCTGCTTTATGAAGATTTTGGAACATTTTTCAAAATTTATAATGTCATGCCTTGACAGTAAAGTTTTGATAATAAGTATTAGACAATCATGAAAGCCATATCTCTTATATGAGTCCCTATTATATTGTAAGTCGAGGGGACTAATAATGCTAACCATCTCACCACATACCTCCCATAAATTACAGCCCGTCGATAACGCCGTGGCATCCATTGATGTCAAAAATGGTTTTAATGAGGCAAGCAGGGGAAGAACATTGGAAGTGCCATATGTATCACAAGCTGTGTCGCAAAAGGGTTACAAATATAATAATATGGAAGGGAATATAGTTACGTTTTCAAGCAGCGCGGGGGTGCCGCAGGGCTCGGTCCTGGGGCCGACCGTGTGGAATATTATTTACGACGGTGCGCTTTGTTTGCCTACACCGCTTGGTGTAACGTTAGTTGGATTTGCGGATGACAAATGACAAAATGGCTACAAAACTCACGGATACCATCCCGGCGATAAAAAGCTGGAGTTTGTCACGGCAAAATCAAAAGTTGCACGGGTCAATAAATTATACTAACCTGCAAATACTTGGGCAAAAGATCGAGATAGATAAAAGTATGAAGGTGCTGGGTGTGGTAGTGGACAAAATGGAGCGTATATACAGCACGTCAGGTGCGCGGTAGATAAAGCGATAAAGATTTAAGGCTCTCTACTGGCTGATGCCAAACAAAGGCGGAGGCACAGCGAAAAGACGTATCCAGGCTTCCGCGACGAAGTCAATATGGTTATATGGGGCGGAAATCTGGGAATCTGGAGTGTGGCGGTAGAAGTTTGTTAAACAAAATACAAAGGCGCATAGCCATTAGGGTTGCATCGGCCCATACAACGCTGGCGCTATGATATACGGCTGATAGCGGGAAGTCTTCCTGCGCAGATTGCAGTGAGGGCGCTGGCATAAGATCAAAATCAAAACTCATTCCAGACATTGGAAGGTGGAATGGCAAGGGAAGTAAATGATTACATTACTCAATTTCTTACGAGTCATTGAGAGAATGGCAGATACCTCCATAGGATAGAAAGGAAGTAGGATGACAGGTGAATCGGCTTGAAGACAATATTTTTTGATAATAATCGAAAAAAATGCCTTGTTGTGTTCCCCGATTACAAGAATCGCAGTGAAAGTGGTCAACACATTGAATATTCAATGGGTCAACAGGCCTCAACTTGGATCCAATATGGCCGTCCTTCGCGTTACTCCATGATACAATAAATCTTTTTATTGTATCATGGCGGTACTCTTATCATATACAATAAGAGACCATAGAGAAAAACTTTTTTCTCTATGACATCGACTCTAAGGTGCCTCCAGAGTCAGTAGATTAACAGAGTACCGCAAGCCTTTGACGCGACAAATGCCGCCCTGGCGGCCATGTTTAGTCCATATACATAAGATAGGGAGTGAAGCGCGGAAAGGACTAAACATGGCGGAGGTTGCGGTACTCTGTTAATCTACTGACTCTGAGGTGCCTTTAACGCGCACGACCTCTATGTACAGTACACACAAATATACTATTATATTTGTTGCCCTCTGAGCTGTTAAACAAGAGAATTGATGACGTCACTCACCCACCCGCCCTATATAGTGTTATTTTACGAGTGCATTGCACTGTATCGTTGATTACTTGATTGAACTTTTTAGTCAATCAGTTCAATGTTAGTTGTCTGTGGTCTGTGGTGTAATGTACGAATTTTACCAGTCCAGTAGAGTCCGGGCAGCAGCTGACTTTGACAGCTCTGAGGGCAAACAAACGCTACATAAAACACGTATTTTTAGTTTACGCGGGCTAAAATGACAATTGTGAATGCAACTCTCACATTCTCTTTACGTGCGCAACCTGTACATGCGAATACTATAGGCTGTGCTATTACGAATAGAAAAAATTTTGCCCTCAGAGCTGTAAAAAAATAGGTTAATGACGTCATCTGCCCGGTCCCTGTAGCTACCTGCAAATTGTTACAGCTAACTTCACTATGGTCTATGACGTCCCAGTAGCCACGTTCAATCGTTAAGTTAGAGTAGCGCAGAGCCACGTGAGAGCCACTACCTAGTATGCAACCCAAATGGGTTACAAACAACTTTCTTTTAAATAATAACATATTGTAATGTTTTTTATAATATTACACTTATTATTTATGTTATTTAGTTTATTACACGCAATATCCGATCATCCAATATTAATTGTTGTATCCTTTGATGCGTTTAGGTACGATTATTTTTCGAAAAAGGTAACACCCAATCTTTCGAAATTGAAAGAAAGGGGCTCGTACGCCGACTATATAAATAACGTATTTCCTACGAAAACGTTCCCAAATCATCATACGATCGCTACAGGCCTCTATGCGGAAAATCACGGTGTGCTCGGTAACGGTTTTTACGATAGCGTTAAGAAGGTTTCGTTCAAGCTCAGCTACGAGCTGTTCCATTACGATGAGACCATCATACCGATATGGGTAAGTCCTCGAATGTACCCTCGATTCATTTAATAACGCACCTCTTTCGTAGCGACTCAACGAAATGTCGGGCAGAGATCGATTTTCGGGTAGCATGATGTGGCCTGGCTCAGCCTACGAATATCAAGGTAAATTACCGACTTACCTGCAGAAGTTCGATACAGATCTGAATTGGTACAAACGTGTGGATACCGTAAGTAATGTGTCACAAGGTGCACATACTTACATTTGTCGTGTTTAGGTTTTAAATTGGATCGAAAATCCGAAGAGACCGGCCAATTTGGTTATGTTATACTTTGAGGAACCGGACACGCACGGACATGCCTTCGGACCTAAATCCAAGGAAGTTGTGGAAATGTTACAGAGATTGGATAACGTCAGCTACTATTTACACGTACGTCTCCTTAATCTTATACTTTATCGTCTTGCTGTGTAAGGTCTCAGCGGAATTGAGCTTATGTTTCTCGTTCTTCCTGCTATTCCTTCCTTCATTGGTTTAATCCGTCTACCTCATTCCTTGTCCCCCTCTCCTGGTTTTATTTCAATATCAATCTTTATTTTACACACTTCTTCCATCCCCTCATCGCCTTTTCCCCACACCCATCTCTAACCTCCCCCTTAACTCCCCACATTCCGCCACCATATGTCCAATATTTTCCCTTCCCTCTCCACACACAGTCAGCATACCCTCTTCTCCTCTTCCCACCAATATTTATTATCATCCTGATTACCCGCCCTAAAACCCCCTCATCCTCCCTATACCTCCCCCGCCCCTCAAGTACTTTGGAATTGCGATTGTCACCAATTCCCTATGTTTTTCATTGTACCTCCCCTCCCTAATAACCATCCTTCTCTCATGTATCTGCACATCCTCTTCTCTCCTTATTATATCCTCTGCTATCTATCATCCCTCTTCCTCTCTGCCCTCTTTCTCGTATGTCTCCTTCTTTCATAGTATCGCTTTATTTTTTCCCGCCCATATCTTAAGCTTTTCAAAATCCTCCCTTCTGTCCATCCATCGCCCAATAGTCCTCTCCCCCTCCCTCACTATTGTAATCTTTTCTAACTTTAACTCCTCCGACACATGCCCCGAGATTTCCTTGTCCAACCCTAGCATCCACTCTATCAGTACCTCAGTTGTATCCTTTCCAACTGCTCTCTTTCTTGCCACCCCTCACTTCTGCCCATATAACCACACTCCATTACCGCCTTTTCTGTATATCCCCCCCCCCCCCCCCAAGGTACCATACCTGCGCCACTATTCCATTTCTCTTCCTTACCAACTCCCTTATAAGCACATTGTCCTCTTCATCTACACGTTCTATCCACCTACTTGAATTCTGCCCTCCCCCTTTCTTCTTTTGAAATTCCTGCTTTTCTTTCATTTTCTTAAGAATCTTTTATAAGGGGCAATATTCTGGTATAATGAATTAATAGAAAAATGTTTATAAACAATATTTTTATTTTCAACTGTTACATTAGGTACATCCAATTCCTTTATAATTTTAAATTAACGTAATTTAAAAAAAAATTTAAATTGAAATTAAAACTGAACTGCATTAATATACACAATAATGTATTATTAAATTTGACATTAGTGAATCTCGAGGAGAAGATCACCTTAAAATGAATTTGCAATCTCAAAACCAAAATATAAATTTCAATAAATTACATTTTAATTTCAAATTTTGATTTTCCAAAGAATTTAACGAAATTGGTAACAATATTTGAAATTCCCTTTTGGAAATTGTATACCTACCTACATACTTTTTTTCAAAATTTCACACAATTTTAAGTACATTTTTCTAAATTTAAATTAGAAATTACTACTTAACTTTAAATTTAAATTTGGAATCTGGAATCTGAAATGTTATAGAAATTTAAGTTCGACTTTATTAAAAATTAATTTTTAATAATATGATACTTGGCAACCATTTACAGAATTCGAGAATCTCGTCAGCCAGAATTAAATATTAGAACAAACCCCAAGGTTTATTATCACTTAATAAACCTTGAACAAACCCAACAGCCAAATATAAGAATTTGTAATAAATTCAATATCACAATGGCTACATAAGTTTCGATTAGAACTTTATGAGAAAATTGCGAGGAAAATTGCTATTAAAATTTAAAATTAAATTCTAAAATTTTGAAATTTTTTAACTGCAAACGCTTTCTGATCTTTTAAGAAATAAAATTGTAAATTAAAATCTTATGGTTAAAAGAAAAATGGATAATAACCATAGAGAAAAATACAGGATAGGAAATTTGTAACTAAAAAATGTTAGAATTTTAAATTTTAAAATTGAAAGTTTTTTTATTTTATAATCATATGTAATTGAATGAAACGTTAGGTTTTTTTCTAACGAATTACAGTTAAAATTTTAAAATCAGTCATTGGGGTAAAATTTAAAACAAAGTTTTTGATTTAAAAATTAAACTTGAATCTTACAGTTCAAAATTAAATATCAGAACGAACCCCTTAGATCAAAATATGAGATAGAACTTAGTTCTTAAATTTTAAAATTATAATTAGAACTGTTCCAATTAGAACTAAAATTTACAATTCGAGTTAATCACCTTAGGTTAGAATTTAAAATAGAAATGGCCGACAGAAGTAAAATTTGAAACAAAATTGTTGAGATTTTAAATTACTTTTTTGACTTTCTAAAGAAACAAAATTCAAGCTTAAAATGCCACAGTTAAAACAAAGAACTAAGATTGAATTAAAAATACATATAGTTAAACATAAAATTTTCCAACATTAAATATCAGAAAGAACACCAGATACACAATTTAGGATTGTTGAAGTTAACGCATTGAATTTAAAATTTAAAATTCGGTCCGAAATTTACTAATAGAAATTCGTGCCGATTATATGATGAATTAGAACTGCTCTTTGAATTACTTAAATTTCAGTTAAAGAACGAGCCATATAAGTAAAATTTAAAACTGAATTTGAAAGTTTTGAAATTTTAAGGTTGAAGCGAATTAAAATTTAAAATTAATCTGTCAGTTAGATATCAGAACTAACCCTTGGCGGCGATAAAAATAAAAAAATTCAAGTTCTAAAGGAAATTTTAAGAAAATTGCTATTAAATTTACAATTATCACTTAAAGAAACTAATCTTGAGTTTTTGAAATTTGAATTTTCAAACACTTTATTTTTCCAGCAAAATAAAATTGAAAGCTGGAACAACCAAGGTAAAATTTAAAACCGAAATTAAAGTTTTTATATTTATTTTAAAATTCTAAAGTTGAAACGCCTTTTTGCTTGCCAAATTTAAATTTGAAAATTCGAACTTTTAATTGATTTTCTACAGGATTTCGACTGCAATTTATAATTTCATATAAATTTTAAAACCGAATAACGGGATTGAAACTCGAAACATACTGTTTGAATATTAAAATCCCAATTAACGCTTTTTGGTTCAGATTTCCTACATAATTTCGATTTAAAATTTGCAATTTCCTTTTTAAAATTAAAATTTGAAATAAAATTGTTCAATTTTAAAATTTCAATAAGTATTATTTTGGTTTACTAGAAAATTTAATTTTCTGTCCATGGACACTTTAGATAGGCCCTTATTCCAAAGACTTACACCTACTTATCTTTCTTCTCTTTAACTATTTACTTTATTTCTATGGTTCAACATTCTGTTCATTTTATTCTTTTGTGTTTTCACAATTTCCTCTTCCTTTCCTTTTTATACTTCGAATATTCGACTAACCTATTCCCATATTTTTTTGTTTCGTATTTTTAGTTTTCTTACTTCTTCTTATTTTTAAATCTGGCTATTTTAGGAACAATTGAAACGGAAAGGTCTGTCCAACCGAGTGAATGTGATTCATTTAAGTGATCACGGTATGACCACAGTCACACCGTCGAATTTTATCGATTTTACCAAGTATTTAAGACCGAATACGTATCAAATTGCGTGTACGTCGCCCGCATTACATGTTATTCCAAATTTTGGTAAGTTTTTCTGTGCCCCACCGCCGCCCCTAAATCCCTATCCACTATTAAAAAGAATTTTTTTTTAACTTTTGTATCTGTTTTATCCCATGTAAAATGTTAAATAATGCACTTCATTGAGGAAGAATGGGAGCTCCAACTATACCTATGTTAATTCTTCTCTTGGGTTATTGATATGGCTCCCTCCCCCTTATAGTTGGGGAGCCGGGGATGCTAAATCGTTAGTTAGTAAAGCATCATGGGGACCTATTGGATTGTGAATGTTAGGTCCCAAAACGACAAAAAGTTTATGTTACGTTTGCCATTGGTGGGGGGGGGGGGGGGTGCACATTTTCAAAAATTTAAAACAAAACAGTCGCATATCTAAATTCAAATTTAAAGTAAGAGTCCAGCTTAAGTTTGGGGGCTGTTAAGATGTGTAAATTTTAACACTTTAATAAAGGAATAACAGTACCAAATTTGAACAACACTTTGTTCCCATAAAGAAGGTGGGGGAGGCATGTGTGTTGCTCCCCCGGTTCATAACAAAACCTTTCAATTAAGAACAAAATAATACTAAACGATACCATTCGTCCAAGTAACATTTTGGTACCATAGGAATGGAGGAGGAAATCTATGGTCTTCTAAAGAACGCATCCGAAGATATCGGTCACTTCGCGGTGTACCAGAAAAGCGAGATACCTTCGCGTTGGCGATTCAAGAACAACCCGCGCGTACCCCCCATTTACGTTGTCGCCGACGAAGGTTACGCATTTCAGGATATGTACGAATCGGTCAAATACTACTCGGCCAGATACGGCTTTAAAGGTAATGCCAGAATATGAAACTGAGCGGTAAAGATTTTTTTTTTTAGTACGTAACGATTCTGAATTCGGCGTTCATGGATACGATAATCAGTTGCCAAGTATGCGTCCGTTCTTTATGGCGATCGGACCCCAAATTAAGGCCAATCATAAGGTTGCTCCGTTTAATACCGTCGACTTGTTCACTTTGTTTTGTGCCATATTAAATATTAAATCGACGAGGCACGACGGCGTTTATAGCAATATTGAAACGATTCTCGTCGGGTACCATGGAAGTATGGTACCGATTATTGTAATTATTGGTAAGTAGAGTAAAAGTAGAATAAATTAATGACCATTGATTGCTTTCATTTGTCTCTCAATATGACAATCCTAGGTTTTCTCGTATTATCTAGGCGAGCATTGGTTTTTGGTGGGGGAAAAATCTGCTCCAAAAAGGAGTGCTTTTGTTTCCCTTTTGTTTTTTGAAATTAAATCTGTCGGTGGTGGCGCTATTGCTCTCAACGTCATCCGTAGGCCCATGTCTTCACCTATAAGGGCGACACATCGCAGGAATCAGCTTTCACGGCAGCGGTAACAATGAGACGTCATCCTTCGCTTCTCCTCATTCTCAACCCTTTATTAGCCTTCATTTGTTAAGATGCGCATAGGGCTTAGGCGATTGACCTTTAAAATTGCAGGTCTGATAAGATGCTGTTCTCAGGAGGATTTATCAGCACACACTGAACTTGTTCGTGGAAAGCTACTGGGAGGGCGTATCAGGTTACTATTGAGTAGGACTAAAGTGACGTTTTTCCTAAGCATCCACCAAACGAAGTGGACCCAATTTTTTTCCAGTAGGAAATAGGGAAGTGAGGGAGGCGACGCGACGGCAGTGAGGCACTTGGCTTTGCATAAACCTGACCAGTGAACATTTTTCCTCCCACTACCCACCTTTTTACAAGTAGTATGGCTATGTTTCTTCTGAATCAGTTTAAGGTCACCAACCCCCACGTCCTCTTAAACCGCTTACGTGAACTATGCAGTGAAAGTAGATCAATCCCATGGTCATTGAGCTCCTCCCCCCATCAGAACAGCTCGATTTAAACAGCTTTGTACAATACAAGCAGGTACAGCTGTTGATCTGTTTACCCGGTTCTATTTCCCTCCTGTTTGAACTTAAAGCTGTTTAAATCGAGCTGTTCTGAGGGGAGGAGCTCAATGACCAAGGGGTTAACCTACTTTTACTGCATAGTTCACCTAAGCAGTTTCGAGAACCTGGCACCCTGTGACCTTGAATGGGTCCAGTACTCACGATACTATTGGAGACACCTATTTCAATAGAATTTTGTAATAAATGATTCTTGGAAAACTTATTGCCCAACAACAGCTGTGCTCACCTCGGTGAAGGAGAGAAAACCTGGAATGAATCTATTATTGGATCAATTTTTAATCTAATTTTACGGGCCAAGGGTAACTGTACTTTTAACACCTCTGTTTCAGTTGGCGGAGTAGCGTTGGCTTTACTACTTATTATATGTGCAGCTGTCGCAACGTTGTTAATTATAAAACGCCAACAAAACATTACGACAACGGCCGCATTAAACAAGCGCTTTCCGCAAAATTTTACCCATTCAACGATTGAAGCTCAACATTTACTCGAACCCGAAGACGCTTAAATTGAGTATTTTTTTGTTGTTGTTATCGGATCTGTGATTATTGTATTTATTAATCTTAATTAGTTGATGTGATTCCTAAGAAAATTTGTATTGTTAATATAGCGATTCCGCCCTTCTTTAAATTAATTGTAAGAAATGTTGTGTATATAAGAGTTCTTTGAATTGTGCTCAATACGGCTTTCCAATTCTTAAGCCGGATTGATATCAATCTGTCGTCCGATGATCTGACCACACAATTAATTTGTCGATGATTTCGACTTCGCATAAAAATTTCATGCGGTCAGATAACCGGAACTTCGGATGCATGTGAATCCAGCTTCAAAGCGTAATTGTTGTAACCAAAAAAAAAAAAAATTGTGACAATAAGTATTGAAGTTGGTTTTTATTAATGTGTAAAATTTCGTTAGCGAACGTATTCGGTAGGTAATATAATAATCAAAATTGTAAACTTATCGGGAAGGTCTTTAATTGTAGCTTAAATCAATGTTGCTAGTCATTCCAAAGTACGACAGTATCCAAGACTGGTGGCCAAAAAACCGAAAATTCGTAAACGGTCTAACCAGCCAGTTTCCCATATTTTTTTCTTATTGTACTATTTTTATTATTAGAAATAGTTGTTATTGGAGATGGTTGTTAATATTTATTTCAGCAATGTATCGATATAATTAATATAACTTTAATAAAGAAGTATGTTGGGTAAATCACATTCAAGACATATTTAATGTTACTCAACCATGTCGATATACCATGCCCGAACCTGGTGGGGTGAAGGGGGGGGGGGGGGTCTTGGCTTATCCGCCTGGATGAAGGAGAGACAACCTCATGAAATAACCTAAATCCTAAGGGTCAGTGGGCCGTACCGAGGGATGCCTAGGTAAATAGAGGATCAGTAGTTACCGACCCCAACCTCGAAGCACTGGACGCCACTCCCTTGTGTTTAAGTCGCCTTACACGTTTTCGGGGGCACTGCAAGTGTAGACAATCCTAATGGGACAGTAATGAACCAGAATATAAAAAAACCACTTCCGCCCCATATGGTATTGGAGAGTAAAAATCTCTCCAGCTCATCGCGTCGCAAATTAAAAAAGGTGAGACAGGCAACCCAACCTCCAATTTACCAAAATGGGGCAACCTGTTGGCTCTAAGCTGCCTTGAATGCTGGGACGCAAAAGCGACACCAGTCCGAGGGTAGACTTCCAAGGGAAGTATGTACTTCAAAGAAAGTAAAACGTAAAAAAGTTACAACATGGTTCAGAATAGCTTTGGTCCATGAAGACGTAGAGAAAACGCTGTCGGAAGAGGAGCTTAGGTAATCAAAACCTGCATCCTTCACAGAATCGACACCTTGTCTTTTTTGGGCGACTTCCCCCAAATTCACGGAGTGTCGCTACCGAAGGGGAGCGTTAATCACATGCGCAGACCAAGTATCGGTGGACTGGTTAAGGGAGAGTAGCTCTGCGGGAGGGAGCGATACTTCGATTCGTCGAAGCGAAACACGTGCCAAAACCAGCAAGGGTACACGCCTCGATTCCCGGTACTCGAGTAGAACCAGAAAAGACCCTGAAGAGGATCAAAATCCAAAATGCTGGTGTGATAACCAGTAATTGGCGTATGGTGGACAGGAAGGAGGATCCCAAGGGACAAACAGCTGCAACCATCGACCTTACGTCAACTTCACCAGGGTGCGCTGAAAACCAAGATGAAGGTGGGGCAAGAGGAGGTTATCAGCATGGCGTGCGATCAGGAGGCAACAGTGGTTGACGGTTCCTCACAGGAATCACAACCAACTGCGCTAACCACCGTATTCCAGTAGGTAAGTACAGTTATAATGGTTAAACTTATACATCTGCCACCCTCTGTGCATAAATATGAGTAAACATCATATTGATGTAGCCCTGGTACAAAAACCTCGGACCTACAAAGGGCAAAAACGAGGTCTGGCATTGAGAGGAGCGCGGCTTATTGGTGAGCCAACCGAAATCAATCCCAGATCTTGTATCATAGGTAGAAATAGCGTTAAGTTACTACCACTGGGAATTCTGTTGCAGAGACCTTGTAGCAGTGACGCTGACAGTGGAAAGGCATTGGAGCGTGAGGGGAGTGTGCTCGGATCCGCAGACCTTATTCCCTATGGTCAACGATATCCACCACCAACCACAGAAGCTACCAAACTAGTGGAACATTGTCAGTGGAGAGGATGTGATGCCAATGCGCACCACTCTGCGTGGAGCAGCACGGACAACAACAAAAGAGGTGAGTCTCTCCTAGATTATATTATAAACTAGCGGTCTCACAGACGGGACAATACTTTATTATTGAAGTAAAAAAGAATTTATGACAGATCTCTTATTTTAAGGTTAAGGTCAGAGATTCATTTAACAAATACCAACTTAAAAATGTTGCCACCTTAAAATTTGGTTATATGTTAGGTCGTTGATTGAAATATTAATAAAGATGGGCAACCTATACATTAAGAGAGCAATTCATCCATGTATGTGTAGTTGCGTTTTTGTTTTTTTCTTTTGACTGTAAAGTAGCGCCATCGCCAAAATGTTATGAATAATAGTTCAATTTTCGCCGCAAATTAGAATTGGCGCTTCGAAAATACAAGTGATAGCATTGAAATTCAATGAGTGATAGCTATTGTTAGTCATGCAATGTTGCAACATTTAACCACTAATTAATATATAAAAATTACTCTACTCTAGAACTTAAAGAATTATAAAAAGCAATTAATTTTTATTATAAAATTTCTATACGATAAACATCGTTTGATTTTCATTAGTTATTCCCCCCAAAATTATTTATTGAACGATTCGCTTTTACAATTTCATAATTTATTTTAAAATAATTTACAAGTGCTTTAATCCCTCAGTAAGAAATATAAATAACGCCAAGAATTTCACATTTGAAATGGCCATTGCTAAAAAACATATAGAAAATGATTAATGAAAAACCTTTCATTCCTTAAAGTAGTGTCGACTATCGATTTACATTGTTTTGCATCATCCTCATTTATTTTGATATTAAAAACCTCAAAATCAGTTAGAATGTCATTGTTAAGTTTTTCCAGTCACATTTTGCTGACAAGGATTTGCTCTTTTACACATCGAATCAACTTAGACAGCACATTCTTTCATAAGTAGTATAGTACGTAATAAACAAAACATAAGTGAAATTATGTCAATGAGAGACGGAAGTAGGTAAAGTGTTTCTGATTGTACAAAATGGAAAACCGCAAATTTTGGCTTTTTCAAGTTAGACACCGCTACGTCGCTGTCGTACCTATCTCGTATACAGGGTGTCCACGGCTGAGTGGAACATAGGGAGAATAAATCGGTTTTTGAGAATTAAGATAACAAAATTGATCAGGTGGTCTTAATAATGTTACTTAATTTCCAATTGTTTATTTAATTGAATTAATTCTTCTGTTATTTACCTACTATCATGTTAGTGAAATTGTAAAAGGCAGAATAAAATCGTAAACAATCATCCTGAAAAACCAACAACAAAACCTCATTTTCTGGCTTTACAAAACGAATTCAATATTCCGTCCGTGCGTCCGTGCGTTGCAAGAGATGCGTATTGTCTACAACCGAGTTAAGGTATGGATCTTATGTGAAATTTTATGCTGATTCAAGATCCGGTCCCAATTTTTCGATATCTCAAATACTTTTCGAAATATTCGACTTTAAAGTCGAAATTTTGAAATTATCAAATTCTGTCTTTTTGATAAGGCCAGATTTTTTTATACTTTCGTTACTGCGGTATTCGAAGTTCGTTTTGTAATCCAGGGATTTCAACTAGTTTTTATGTAGAATTGTTCATTGTTAGCCCAGTTGTGTAATGCGGCGATTGAATTTGGATGAGGTAGTACTACGGAGATAATATTCACCAAAAAACGGTTTTGTGTGTATTCTCCCTATGTCCCACTCAGCTGTGGACACCCTGTATAAATTTATTATAATATTACTTGTATTGGGTGTTAGGGCGGCTGCACACACACAGATATTATCGGTGTTGTGTTATCGGTACGGTATCGGTAGATATCGGACATGCTTTTCACACACACCGATAAAAAGTATGTCGAAATTGGAATAGCGGTTATATTTTTGTTAGCATCACCAGTGTCGCTGCGCCTTTTGAATCCCAGATTTCGAATCAGCAACCCAAAAACCTACGGATGAAATGTCTAGAATCATTTGAGAGTGAATTTGAGAAAAAGCTTCGCAGATGGTACGTTGCTCAGTTATGCTGAGCTCCAGAAGGGCGGTGAGCCAATTTGGAGGTCATATTCGGAATCAGCTACCTCGAAAACCCCCTTTAACCCGAATTGACTCGATTGTAGAAGTTTACAACAAAGGTATACATTTTTTCTATGAAAATGCATTTTTCAGGATGGCTTTTCCACTGCACAAATGCAATTTCGGAAAAAAAAACATGATCAAAAGTAGGTACAAAGTTTCCTATTGAATTTAGGAAGCGAATGAATCTCAATCCGTCTTACTAAAAAAATTTGGTAGGTTCAGTGCTTTATTATTTCCTCGTCTATCATGCACTTTTCACTTCTCTTCGTTTTTGAGGCCGGTGCACCTGTCCGACAAGCGCGCCGCCAAGGGGCCCCCCTGGGAAAAAGAAAAAAGGCAAAAGTTATTAAAAATAAAAATAAATTTTATACCAAATCTTGAAAAAACGCCAGAGCTACGACCCATCCGAATTGTCTGCAATTTTTTTTCGTGACATACGCAAGAACATAAATCATTAACCTGAATTACAGATTTACAGACGCGCTCAAATCACTTTAAAACAGTGATTTTTTATCCACAAATTTGAACATGCTATCCCCAGGTTCAGAACTTGCGACCATTTTTATGCTCTTATATTTTACATCATCTTCAACGTAGTATGATTCGCACATAAGACGAAGAAATGGTAGAATAAAAAATTGTTTTGACTTTTCCAAGTATCGGAAGTTATTCTCTGAACATTTCTGAGTAAATTTATTATAGGATCACATTTTTTATACTACCTTTTCTTCGTCTCAAAAGTAGCTACAATTTCTGTAAAAATTAAACATTACCTGCATCTTCAATCGTCAGTTTCTCGTCGCTGTTTACAGAAAAACATACGCGACCAAGTGTTTTTTATAGGAAATGTTGTAAGCTTTCAATTAGTTTATATAAAAGTTTGTCCTAAAATAAATGGAAACGAAGATATTTAAGAAAAACTGAATACAAATATACATTTTACTTAAATTCTGTGAAAATATATAATAAGTAGTTTTCAAAGATGTATTTTTACAATAAAGTGCAACTTGCGATTGCGAACGATTTATTGTATTGTATTACCTTTGTATATACACTGTGTCCGTAAAGTATGGAACAAATTCATTTTTAGCTAAACAGACCATTTTAAGAAATAATCCTGAAACACGTCCATTTTTGATTTTAATTTACCGTATTTTAAAATAATAATCTAATATACAGGGTGAATTTCTTTCGAGTAATGACGCCACCGCCATTTTTTTTAAATGGAACATCCCCATTTTGTTTCAATTTTCGGATTACTCTAGCTGAGCTGATTATTTTAAAATACGGTAAATTAAAATCAAAAATCGACGTGTTTCAGGATTATTTCTTCAAATGGTCTGTTTAGCTAAAAATGAATTTGTTCCATACTTTACGGACACAGTGTATATAAAGCACCTACTGTAAATAGGATAAAACCAATTTTTAACAAAAAGTTAACGGCCATTTTTTAGCTGAAATCGGGATTCTTAATAAAATGTCAATTTTTGAGTATATCTTCAAACAGCTGTAACTACCGAACTATTTGTCGTACGAACTTCTGCTGACGCTTATTTTACAGGTACATTAATTATCTTTAAAAAACTATAAGACACTACTGTCTACAAGTAGTCAAAACATAGTTATTTTATTTGCAAAGCAACGCTTGAAAATGAGAATTTTTCATTATTACTTCCTCCATCGCCTTATAAGGATTACCAAAATGATATTTCGTGCATACATATAGATTCAAAATTTAATTCTCTACAACTTTCATTATATACACTAAGTACGTAGAATCAATAGTTTTCGACTTATTATTGATTTTATTATGCAAAACGAGCAGCGATTGTGTCTTAGAAAAAGGTTTAAATGATTATATCTCTGTCAATATTAATCGTATAGAAATGTTTAAAAACGAAAATTGTTCGTAATTAAATTCTCTACAACTTTTATTTGAAGCATTTTGCGATACAAATGGCCATTCTCGAGATACAAGCGAAATACGCGCGATGCGCACACGCGGCACACGTGTTACTGTTTCGCCGCAAAACAGTCGACATTTTAAAAAAATCTATCTCAGCTCCTATTGGTCGCAGAGACAAAAATAAAACATGAAAATGTGCGGAATTTTGTCTGCTACAATTTTCTTAACGTTTTTGTTTTTGATAAAATTGATACTTTTTCAGTTATTTACGATAACCTGTTTTTTTTACACTTTTTGGCCCACAATTTCTCTCGGAGGGGGGGGGGGGGGGGGTACGGGTGGGGAGTTTTGAACACTTCAAAGCGAACACAAAACAAGCCTGTTTCCAAATTTTCAAAGCTGTAACCATTTTTTCATCCAAATTTCTTTATTTTACTGGGCTATTATACCTAAAATGACGCTGGGCTGCCGCCCTAAACAAACGAGCGCAGCGAGTGAGTTTTGGAATCATCCTAGTGAATATTAGCCATTAGTACACAAGTAAAAGACCTCGTAAAAGACTATACTTTCTCCACGACTATGCATAAAAAAATTCTTCCATTGGGAATCGAACGTCGATGTCCCGCGTCAAGTATCTCTACTACTGAGCTATTTACCACATTTATTTACGAAAATTACCGTGATTTCTGATAATCATAGAATGTGATTGCCTAACGAGAGTGAATTCTTTTTCATTCTTCACTGGTGTGAAGAATTTATGTCTTTGTTTAGCTAAATATGTAAAAAGAATTTGTGCATTTTTATATAGTCGTGGAGAAAACAATTATTCAAGTGACAGAAACGGTGAAATAAAGACACGAAAACTCTAAACTCTAAAGTCATCATAATTGTTCGGAATTTGCATACTAAGGTCAAGTAATATTATGACTCAATTAGATTCTGCCGTTGATGCAAATATTCGGTATATTTCAATCAATGATACGGCCTTTAAAAAAAATTATTTACACGAAACTAGTTCAAAGTACTTTTATAGTAAATTAAAAAATGTAATTTGGTCGTGGTAACAATCTATATTATGTAGGTTGAAATTTGAAATTGAATTAAAACTGTCGCGTCGGGAGAGGATATCATATATAATTTCTCCTGTAAAAGAAAATAAAGTTATACTTATATAAAGAAAAATCCTAACATAAATATTTAAATCGCATTAACGCGCTACTAGTATATATTTATTTTTATTCATTTAAAAGTCCCGGGTTCAAATATTCTTTTACTGGCAACATTGTTAAGAATGTACACGAATTTACTAGCATAATTACAGAATTCTATCATAAAAGTCAGGTTACACACTACTTGAGTACGCGCGACCGCAACGACCCCTGATGCCTTGTACGACAATGGGGTCGTATATTACCGTAAGGTTGTCTATCTTTATTAATATTTCAATCAACGGTTAGGTGTAGTATTCTTTACGGTAATGTCATAAGTCGGAGGTCAAAGTTCGTCAGATTTGTACCAAAAATTTAGGAATTAAGACTAACCTCGACGTCCTTGGTAGTCTAGAAGTCGAGTTATCGCGGAGACGAACGAACGAACTAACTAACGTCGATCAACCAGTGGCGGCTCGTGACTTTAGAAATAGGTGACGCAAAATTTATACCAACACACAGACCCAATCATCTCTCACAATAATGTACAATCATTTAATATTAAAGATGATGGTAATATATTTAAGGGCGTGTTATGCAATCCTTAAATCTTTAGTGAAGCAACACTTCACCTGCATCACCTGACGAGCCGCCACTGCAATCAACTCACGTTTATGATCTAGGATCTAGGATAATAATCTAGAGATCAACGAGTATTATTTTCCACACTTTTGTCCTGTCGTTCCTGGTTCTTGCATATCCTAAACAACCCTTTTCGCCTTTTCCACTTTATACGGCGATCGAGTTGTCCCACTAGCACCTTGGTCAATTTTGGGGTCAGGATTTTACACAGGTCTACTTTTTCGTCTCTAGACAACGTACCTACTTACCCTACTGCACCGTTGTGAGCCTTAGCAGTTGTGGCGATCTCGCCCTCGTTCAAAGCCCGACTAAGAAGCTACCGCACACATCATTGGCTTAGAAACAGGGGTGAATATAAGGGGGGGGGGGCCTCCGAAATGAAATAATATAAGAAAAAATTAACTAATTAATCCATAATTTGCCAAACTAATGTAAACCATTGAGTGAAAATATACCTACTTCATTACCGAAATTACCTAACATAAGATTGGTCTTGGCCCCTCCCAAAAATATTCTCTATATACGCCACTGCTTAGAAATGCTTATAAGCGAACACCCAAACACCAGCTGTCAGTCTCAACAGATCATCATCGACCAACAGTTCCAACGACCCTCCGGCGTTCAGCTATATGTCTTGTAAATCCTCTCCACCTTGAGGGGTTTCTCATCTTGGAGCTGATATGAGTGTGCGCGGTACTGTAGACCAGCCTCTTTTTTATTATAATACTCCTGTGACCCTGTGTGTGAGGTAGCATGTTACTTACCTGTTGCGATACATTTTTTTTAATAGTTAAACCTGCTCTTTCAAAATCGCGAGCGAGGGCTGAAGGGTAGGTTAGCGCGCTTGAGACATTTACTTGCGGTCACGGTTTGAAACGGTGTTTTCGTTAGTATTCTTTGCGATTGGAATGGGCTTCTGGGACTTTCTTCCGCCGTCTTCATGGCGGTGGTAATTGCACCTCGCGCTCTGATTGAAAATGGAAACCTTGAGAACACCATCAACAAGAGTATGCGGACCTTGATGACTTACCTCCACTATTATCTATTATCACAAGCGAGATTAACGACTACCTCCATAGAGGGTTGATGATGTTCTCAAGGTTTCCATTGTTAATCAGAGCGCGAGGAATCCTATTACTTATACATCTTGGCAAGATCTACAGTTGGGGGAGGGTGATAAAATGGACTTCATTTGTCATCTGAGAGGCTTACACCTGCGTTCATCCCTTCAACATTCAGGAAAGCATATTCTCAACTACATGATGGAGAGTCCCTTTATAAGACTTTCTGATACAGAGGACGAAAGGGCGGAGAGGTAGTACGTCAAACTCTTCCTGGAGCATCGCGCGTGCGAAATTGCGTCTGGAACTGGGGATTTATACTACCTAGTCTTTCACAAGCTTCTACCGGTTTGTGACCGTCTTCTAAAAGGAGAACTCTCGGGAATGGGTCTGGAGTAATTCTTCCACCGTTCTGTTCATTCCACGATAATGGAGAGGGATTGGTTGTGTGCATCTGATCGTTGACCAGTAGGGTCTTTAACCATCAATGATCATTAATCCCCAAATGGTTTTTGACTTGTGCAACGGCCAAGATGTTCGTATCTCTTTTTACTACTAGTTTGAGGGGTGAGGGTGCATCACTTCCGTAGTTACGACAGGATTAACTACAAGTCTCTGAATCGAGTTCAGCTGCACTTTTGATTTTTGCCTATTAGAAAAATTGAGGCTACAAATTTGTTCTCTGACCTTTTCTCACAATGTTTTAGATCTTTGATACGAAAAATCAATTTAAACCGCGAGAGGGGAGGATCACACCGTTTAATATATGTTCAATATTTGAAATTTAATTCCCCCAAAAATCTCAGAATCTCCAATTACATGGAGGGGAGAGGATTCTGACTCAATGATTTATCAAACCGTGGAAAGTATTTTTGGAATTCAAGCAAAGTATTAATTTGGATTGTCTCCTCATTCCAAAGAATGAGTCCAACACTTGGATAACGTGCCATACCTTCACCTCGTTTGAGGGAAGTAAAAATCTTTCAGAGTGTTAGTAATTCACAAAAAGTGCGAGATTTTATTTATAATAAGGGATTCTTTCTACAAATCTTGCATTATAAGGTTGAGGTAAAGCTGTAATTCCTGGTTGGGCCATGATCGATGGCAATGGCTTACCTTCTTCCGGTAAGACGTCGTATCTTCTCATTACTTCGGCAAATACCAAAAATAGAATTCTGCGCGCCAAGACCTCCCCTAGGCAACGTCGTCTACCTAAAGTACTCACTCGGTCAAACATTTTTGAAATGTGCACAAACCTATTCCGAAGGGGATGTAGTTTTCGATCGCCTCAAATTTGTCGTTAACTATAAACCTTTCCGGTCGAAAATTTTCCGGATCCCCCCAAGCTTCCTTGCTGTTCAAAATTGAATATAAATCAATGAGGATCGTGGTGTCCTAAAAGGCGTAGATTGAGAGCAGTTGTGAGCGAAAGTTTAGACTTACCTTAGGAATGGTGTAACCTTCCAGTTCCGTGTCCTGGAGAGCTCGCCGTGAACCTCCAACTGGAAATACGTGGCAATATCGCATCACCTCCGACAATGTTGCCTCCAAATAAGGTACCCTATAATTCAGTCATGCTGAACGATTTCCTTTCAAACATGTACTCACCTGTTCCGATCTGAGTATCGCATTGGTTCAGTGGGAGCGAAAGCTTCGTCCAAATTTGCTTGAACTTTACGCTTGATATCTGGGCGATGTAACATTAGAAGGAAGGCGAAGTCTAGTACTGCGGCACTTGAATGCGCACCCCCAACGAATAAGTCGAGGATAATCATCAGCAGTTGGTCGTCTGTAAATGTGCTCGTTTCGTCCTGGGCACGTTTCTGGGAAACGTACGAGTAAATCAAATCGTTCTTCTGTCGTTCATTCCAATTTTGATGATGATCATCGATTGTCTTGGTGAAGAAGTTTTTCAGTTCCATATTCAAGTTGTTAATTAAAGTGTATCCCACCCAATCAGGGGCGACAAATCTGAGCCAAGGGAAATTGCTCAACGTACCACCTCCCATGTCGAAAACTTTACTTCTTTCATCCAACAGTCTGAGCAGCGTTAGAAATTGTGGATCCGATCTCTTGATACGTTCCCCGGCAATTAACGACCATATGATATTAACAACGGCGGGTTGCATAATTTTTCCGAATTGAACCTTTTGAGGTTGGAGATTGATCAGTTGTATAACGTCCTCAAGCTCTTCGAAAATTTTCGTTTCCATGGCCACTTTTCCGATCCTGCTTTGCAAACTCTTTAAGACGAACTTTTTGTGTTCTTCAAAAAGTTTCCCTTCCGCACAAGTTATGCCTGAAACTTTCGATCAGAAAAGGTCTTCGACCAGTACATTAGCTCACCTGGGCTTGATCCAATCGTACGGAGTTTTATAAAGAAATTATTAGGTCGAGCGAAGAAAGCCTCATTGTCAAACACCTTCTTGAGAACGTTAAAGGTCGACACGCAAACCACCAACTGGCTTCCCAGTTTTAAGCCAATCACGTTTGTTTTCCACTTTTTGCACATCTTTTCCAAAACGATCTGTTGTCGTCCTCCAACTAGTTTCGATTCCCTTTTCATTTCAATGGAGCTTCCCACCAGTGGCCACCACATTGGACCTAAAATATCAATTCGTCCACAAAAGAAGAACCGTTTACTACCTACCGGGGGGGAAATTTTTTGGCTTTCTCATCGAGTAAACCATTAACATCCCCAAAAGGATTACAACTAGAAGAGCGACAACCATTTCTTCCTTGGCTTTCTACTTCTTTTCCAACTGCGCTCCAAATTAAAAGTAACCGTAAATTTCCATAAATTAGATAAAAATGGCGTGTAGGTACTCTGAGATAAAATATCGGTAGATTAGATTGATAACAGTTGTGAAGTACGAAGTCTATCATTAAGACGTAAATCGCACTGCGACTCAATTAACTATTTATGGATTTATGGTAACCAAAATTCAAAATTTAGAGGAGTTTGTGCTCCAAATGATGTTTGTGCTGTTCACCTGAACAATTGATAAACTGGTCTAGTGATCACCACCTTCAACTATGTATGATTCGGGTGGTTTTAGGTTCATTTCCATACAATGGCTGTTTTGTACGATGTTTTCTTCATACGTAAGTATCTTCACATGAGTCTATGAAGTCTACAAGGTGGATGCTCCCCCCTCGGCACTTACTTACTTCCGAACTCCTATTCCCGTTCTCTGGCTGAAGAGGCTTTGGAAAATTTAAGCGGACTGCTTCTCGTCACCTCTGTAATTTTTTCTTCTTTTTGATCATTAAACTTTAGATTTGAGCTTAACGATTCTGGTTACCATGGTTACTCTTTCGTAGAGTAGCGATTCGTCAAATTCGATCCATTGACTCTATAATAAGGGTCAAGGATCACGCCCAAAAGCAATTGATTTCAAGTAGAGTCTCGTGTTTTCTAACGTAATCCATATGTCGTCATGATTTGAATCTTGATGATACACGTCGCACTTCTAGTGCTCTCGATCTGTTAACGAATGAATAATAGTTTTATCTCGGGCCGCGCAAAAAATTTGGAATTTTGAAATTTGTTTTTCGAAAAATCGCCATTACTCCCTTAAAGGAATATTTAAAAAATACAAAAACTTTCAACATTTGCTTTCGGTTGTGTAAAACATTTGTAGTTACAATTATTTTCTATTTCATCAAATAACAAAATGGCGACCGATCAAAAACTTCAAAACAACATATTTTGAAAACCACTCGATCGATTTGTGAAAATAAAATATTTATAAAATCCTTATACTATCTACTATAACATTTGTCTGAAACATTTTTTTCGATCTGTCCAAAAAAAGTTTTTATGCAAATTGAATTACAAGATAAATTTGAACAAGCTGCAACAATCATTTAAAAGAAAGGCTTCCTGTCATTAAACAAGAAAAATAAACAAACAAACAAGAAAAATAAAACAATGAAGAATAAAATAGCAAGGAAGCTGGAGTAAATTTGACTTTCAAAATGGCGCAGCAACCAGCAATATAGGAATGTGAGAACCTTTAAACGGTCCAAGAGTTACCTTGGTTCTTTTGCTCTATGGATATAGCTGAAAAAGAAAAGGTAGTTAGAAGCTCCATACCGTCTTCTTCAGGTGATTAGGGAGGAGCGGTCTACTCTATTTTCACCAAGTTGAACGTTTAAGGTAGTTCCTCCGCGGAACGATTTGCGACAGAATTTGTTCAAACTTGGCGTATACGTTATTAAATACGTTATCCAAACATCTGTGGAGTTTAAATGAGGTTTACCGTCCCTAAGTCGAGATATTTACACTTAAAATTGGCATAATTGACATATAACCCATATACAAAAAACACCGCCCACGTAGCACATATCTTTCAAAGGCGTCCCAAAGACATTCTAAGGACTTCTATATGTCCATATAAGTCCCCAGGACATCCGAAAGACATTCTGAGAACTTCTGAATGTCCGCATAAGGCCACAGGAGATCCCTTTCGGTCTCGTATTATGTAGGCACTGACACATTATCAATTCTACTGTCAAAACTAAATGTCAGAATTTAATGAAAAACTAAAGAATGCTAGAGAGGGATTATACGAATATTGTGAAAACATTTGAGAATTGTTTACCGTCTACTTTGAAGATATAGCCTTGAGAAACATGACGTTTTTGGTATTATTACATATGTTTAGGCAAGCGAATGATTGTATACGCAATCTGTTCCATGACAACGCGGACAGTCCGAACAAAAAGTGTACTTCCACTGGCGTGACAAAAATGGTTAATAATGGAAGTTTCTATGGTTACATGGGACGAAACTTTTGGTTGAGATTGTCGCGGAGGAACTACCTTAAGAGATCCTGCTTCATGAAGGAGAAAACGTCCTTCTACAATATTCCAGAAAAGCTTGACCATTAGTTTCACTCTAGATGTACTGAATCGCAACCGGTTTTTTAACTCCTGAAAGTGAGTGGTTTAGAACCCACGAAGGGCGATATGGCCAAACCTCGCTCAACGAATGGAATCTTTTTTGTGCTCCATTTTTACCCAAAACTTGTTCATTGACTTTGTGCTCTCATCAATTTTTTCGACTTTCTCTTAGCTGCAAAAAAAAGGGAGGGTTAGGAGCTCTTTGACCTGGGCTCTAAGGTGCTCTAGTTCTCAAATTTTGGAATTTCAAATCATGAAAAAATCCAAATCACTAATATTTTGTAATTTTAGAATCTCACATAATTGTGGTCTTAGAATTCGAGAATATTGGGATATAAAACTTGGGAATAATATGTAGAAGTACGGGAACTATTATCCTTGGCCATTTTAGAATATCCTATAGGTACTTGGCCAATAGTGGCGCGATGGTCTTCAAATTTGTTGTGCTTAATTAGAAAATTATGAGCTATTAAAGTTGAACCCAGCAAACACATTTATATATAAAATACATATAAATTATGTAAGAGCTTTTTAGATTTATATAAAACTGCAAGAAAAATAAGAGATATTTAATGTCAGGATGTTAGCAATTTTCCAAATAATATAATATAATAAATAATATAATATGTATATGTCTATTAGATGTAAATTCTTTATATCTGTAGTACATAAATTTATATACGTTTTATGTATATTTTATGTAATATTCACATAAAAAATATTAGTTGTGAAAGCGTTGCGATGACCAAATGGCACCAACTCGAGCATAATGTAATTATTACCAATGTAAAAAATTATTTAAGCAGTTTCATACAAAAAAATGGAAAAACTACATTTTTACGTGCAACTGTACTTTTAATTAACTTAATTCTTGCACGAACTCGTTTTTACCTGAACTGAAAGCCGACAGTTTATTATGATATTATATACTTGCTTGAAAAGTTTCCCTTAACCGGATTCGAACCGTTGCGGGTGGGCGTGCCAAATTCCGAAATCCGACATGTGTTTTCTTTGTATCCGACATTGTACCACTGCGCTAATCTGGAACATTCCTTTTTTTATTTCGTTCTTCCTAACTTTGCACTGTTTCGCGAGTTTAAATTATGTTTGATTATATCGTTGAGTGAAGTTTTATTCAATGATTATACCTACCTTTATGTTAAAAATGACCAGGATTTAATTTATTTTATATTATTTATTTTCTATATAAATCAGACGCATTTTAGTCGATACGGATCTAATATTAAAGGTACGTGAACTACAATTTTTGGCGTTATAGAAAACCCGCGCGTGCGATTAATTATGCGGCGCAAATAGAAACGGACTTTTATTTTCGACAATATAATATATGTAATGAGAATTTATAATTATTTATAATTATAATCCACAACACGCCAAATAACATAACCTCATAACATACGTATCCACCACATGCATTTCCAACATCACACTAGTTACTTTACACGTCGCTTTAAACCCCCCTTTAACACATATACCACCTCATCTGACTACCACATAAGTTTTACTGACCTTCTTTCATTTTCCCTTTGTTATGTACTTGTTTTATTTTACAGAGTGACGATAAAAAACCCCCTCAAAAAAATTGTTACAGTTCGTATCTTCATACCTACATTTCACTCACCATTAACATCCATTCAGCATTTTAATCGACGGTAATAAATAAGAACAATATTAAACTGTATAAAGCTCACTATAATGTATATTTCAGCTCGGCCCGAAGATGACCTTAACAGGTCGAAATCGATCGCCAAAAAAATAAAATTTAGTTAGCTTAAAAAATATACGTTTACTTACGTTGCCTTTTATAATTATATTTACAGAAGGCATACATAAAAAATATGTAATACTTCTTACATATAAGATTTTACATATAATGTACATAAATCTAATCATATAAACATGACAGCACATAAATTTCATGGGTAATATGTAATTATCTATTATATGAATTTCTGTATACAGAATATCCGTAAGTTTCTATACTATTATGTAAAATATACGTAATCTGTGACATACGGTTTATATAACTTTATTAAAGAACACTTACATACTTGATATATAAAAAAGCATATGTAGGGGTATTTACTTCAATCTTATACAGGGTGTCTCACGGTGACCGTCAGTGGCGGATTTATACTTCTGCCGCCTAGGGGCACAAGAAAAGTGCCGCCCCCTCACCACAGAAATGAACTAATAAAACTTTATACAAGTCTGAAGTCGAGGAAACATTTTTTATTAAAAATAAAGAGAATTTATGTATTTCATAAACCTACATATAAAATAGGTATTTACTAGTACATATGCAGGTAAGTACGTGCCATTATTTTCACAAACACTTTCTCCTTGTTTTTAAGGCAAATAACATTTTTTTTTTGTTAATTCCGATTCGATGGTCAGTATTGCCAGATTATTCAAGCGTTCTTCCGTCATGGTTGACCTTGCATAACTTTTTATTCGCTTCAAGACGGAGAAGGATCTTTCTGCAGAACAATTTGAAGCAAGGATTGTTAAAAAAATTCGCAATTCGATTTCAATGTATGGGTCAGTCTTCTAGCTCGTAACTGTGTAACACGTTAAACATGGCAAGCATTGTTTTTGGGCGTTCCTGTTCCTCTAATCCCTTTAAAAACCCCAAGGAATGCATGCTTTCGTTTGCAAAGTCTTCACTCGTGCCCAGCCCCGCTTAAGCGCTTTCTTCCATCACTCATTTTATTGTATAGCTACGAAATATAAGTAAAGCAACATGATACTTACTGTGACAATATTATATTGTGTAATTTGCGTTTCAAGTGGAATTGACACATGACCATGAAATGAATTAAATAAAATCTTGAATAGGACCCAACATTACAACTCATTTCAGCGTTATTTGTAGTTAATTTATTTTTATACTTCCCGCGATCACGGCATTTTCATGTCATGCACGGTGAATGCACATAACTTGTAGCTTGTAGCTTAATTCTTGGGCCCTTCACTCAATTGTCTATATCACTCACTGATAGCTGTCAATTTAAACGATGATACAAATTAAAAATCGGGATTCTACTCAAAGATTACCGTACTTTACAGAAAGGCACACACCTGAAAATTGAAACACATGTGGACCTCGGACCTGTGATTGCAAATCGAAATCCATAAAACAATAAAACATACCTAGTACATCTGTACATCTGGACGACACTCGAGAGGCAGCAAAGACAACTTCTGGTTATTGGTGTAATTCAAATTCTTAGTGGCCTGTAGCTAAATAGGATAATCCCTCTGATAAATAGGGCCATGAATAAACGAGCCCGACAAAATAAACCGAAAGTGCAGCGCAAGTAAAAGATGTTTGGGATTATTCGAGTACCTACTTATTTTTATCACGTAAAATAATAGCTCGTATTGACGTATTCCAACTTCAATTTAATTTTTCATTGGTTTCCAATTTTTTTCATGAAAATTCCGTCGATTAAATTTGGTGCGCAGTAATTTTGCCGCCCCCAAATTTTTGCCGCCCTGGGCACGAGCCCCTAATGCCCCCCCCTAAATCCGCCACTGGTGACCGTCGGTTAGAAGTATATCAAAAACTGTAAAAGCTAGAAATTTGAAATTTTGCACATGCGACATGGAGTGTTTAATCTATTAAATAAAAATATTTTCCAAATGGCAGCACTTCCGGAAATACCGGAAGTGAGCATCAACTTCTTTATTTTAAATACAAACTGGGCAATTTTTTTTCACATTCTGATGTGTCATAAAATGTTTAGTAAGTATGCTTAAAATAATCGGCGTATCAATTTTTATTGTTGAGAAAAAAAATTTTTTTCACTGAAAAATGTCAAAATCTTGTTTAGGAAATAAAATTGAAAGTGGTAAAAGTTAGGGAAATGAGATTTTAGGTTCTCAATTTCAAAAGATTGAGACACAATTGTCTGTAATGGATAATAAAAAATTGCCCCCGGTTACGTATCTATTTGACGTTATTTTCAGACCTTTAAAAAGTCTCTTTTTTTAAATGGAATGCCTATTTAATTATCAGCCTATTCGATGCAGAAATAAATTTCCTTTAAATTGATATAACATGTTCCTATACCTAAAATCAATGATTACAGAGTTATTTACATTTTTCTAATTAAATTTATAATTACATACTTTAGAAAACATGGTTGGCTTTGAAAATTTTCAAAAAATGTGAAAAAAAAATTGCCCAGTTTGTATTTAAAATAAAGAAGTTGATGCTCACTTCCGGTATTTCCGGAAGTGCTGCCATTTGGGAAATATTTTTATTTAATAGATTAAACACTCCATGTCGCATGTGCAAAATTTAAAATTTCTAACTTTTACAGTTCTTGATATACTTCTAACCGACGGTCACCGTGAGACACCCTGTATATGTTGTATGTATATTTTATATGTGTGTTTGCTGGGAATAATGCGAAGCTAAGCAGGTCCAAAGGGAACTTTAGAAAACGCAGACAAAATAGTAAAAAACGTCATGTATAGATTATTATTGTAAATTAATAAATTATCATCTGTTTGGCATAAAATCTTACAGGTTTCGAAATAAACTGATAACCCTAGAACCCTAGAAAACGAAAAACTTTGCGCAGTTTATGCGAGTGAAATGATGTTGGTCGCTTTGTTTGTTCTTCTAGTATTTATGTTAGGTATTTATTTGGGGAAAAAACCAAAAAATTTCCCACCAGGTAATACAATGCATATTTTTTCACAATCACATATAACGCGAGAGTTTAAGGGCCGAGTTGGTTACCAATTATTGGATGCTCCCTACACGTGGGTAAGCAAGTGAAGTTGGCAGGAGGAAGACAGCACGTTATGCTTCAGGAGCTGTCGAAAAAGTGGAACTCGAATGTAGTCGGTCTTAAATTAGGTGAACAACTAATAGTGACTGTGTCTACTTATCCATTGATAAAAAAGTTTCTTGATAGTGAAGATTTTTCTGCAAGGCCGAACAATTTCTTTGGAAGGCTTCGTTCATTTGGAGATAACATAGGTATAACAAACGCGGAAGGGAAGATATTTATCGAGCAGAAAAAGTTTCTTCTAAGAGTGGTTGCGAAGTTTTCAATTGAACAGAAGGTCAAGGAAGAAATGGATGACCTCGTTCGCCTTATCAATCTCGATAATGAGAACGTTGAGTTTGGGAAGTTAATAAAACCGCCCATTCTCAATACTATATGGTCTATAGTCGCCGGAAAAGGTTTCAATAGATTTGATCGTAAGGTGCAAGAATTGCTTAGACTTTTGGATGAGAGGAACTACGCTTTTGATATGAGCGGTGCATTGTTGAGTGGCTATCCTTGGTTGAGATTTGTTGCTCCCGATTATGTCGGTTATAATTTGATCATGAAACTAAATGGGGCAATGACTGAGTTGATCATGGCAGCTATCAATGACCACCGTCAAAGTTGGAGTCAGGGGAAAAATGAAGACTTTCTTTATTCATTTATTTCTCGCATGCATGATGGACGTGGGGAAACCAACTCCTTCACAGGTGTGTAGATGTATTAAGACGTATTAACATTTCTAAGAAAACTCCCCTTAGAAAAGCAACTTATAATGGTTTGCATTGATATGTTTCTTGGAGGGACTCATACAATTGGACCAACATTAGATTTTTTATGTCTCATGATGTTATCACACCCCGAGATTCAAGACAGGGTTCAAAAAGATTTGGACGACGAATTCCCCCACGACCATTCAATTCACTACTCCGATCGACATAAGTGAGTGCTATTACTAGGAAAGTTGTTTACTATCCTACCTCTCTAGGGTGCCCTTCGTTGAGGCCGTAATAAACGAGGTGACAAGGTACTGTCACGTATTTCCATTGGGAGGACCACGGCGCGCCATTAGAAAAACGGAAATTGAAGGATACACCATTCCAAAAGTATGGGCACCGTCCTATAATATCTTGTATTTAGCATTTTTTTTTAGGATACAACGGTGCTCTTCAATCTTCATACGATTTCGATGAGCAAAGAGATTTGGGGAGACCCTGAGAAATTTAGGCCGGAACGATTTATGAATGGTATGGTACCAAGCTGAAAGTGATCGAAGAGCATTTACCTTTTGGATGGGGTGGGTGTAGTAAACCAACGTACCAATTTTGACCGGTATATCTTTCAGGTCGAAGGCGTTGTGTAGGTGAGATGTTGGCGAAGAAGATGTTGTTTTTATATTTTTCGGAGATAATAAGGAAATATCGTATATTACCTATGGCCGATCAACCATTGCTTTCCCATTTGCCCCAAGGTGGCATCGTAGCCGTGCCACAGTACTATAAAGCCAGATTTATTCCAAGAAAAATTATTCATTAACTTTGCCAATTTTCTTTTCATTGTATTTTTACTTGTTCCTTGGCGTCATTCGGCTATTTTTTATGAACACAAACTCAAATTTGTAGGTACATTTAATGATTAAGATTTTTAAAGTAATATACAAGTAATGAGGCGCTGGCGCTGTAACCAACTTTTTATGTGTTAATACAGAGTTTAGAGTATCTTTAAATTCGTCTGTGAGTATCAAAACGAAATTGTTTGTGTGTAATACAGGCTTTAGAGAAGCATTTATAGCTTCTTGATGAGCGAAACCTGTGTTAAGGTCGCATAAATGCAAGAAGGTATCGAAACAAAACTGTTCGTGTGTAATACAGACTTTAGAGGAGTTTTTAAAGTTTCGCGATGAGCAAAACTTATCTTCACAAAAACGCAAAGAAGTATCGAGCGACATTTTTTTATTCTCAACAGCACTTCAAGTAGCTCTTATAACTTCACTCTGAGCAAAAGTGTTTATGAGGAAAGGTATCGAACCTAAGATGCTTATGTTATTCTCTTTATTATCAGGGTAACATAAATGCAAGGGATGATATGTAAATCGTTTGGTGGGGTAACTGCTTTTGAGGCTTTATTTTGTGCAAAATTGGAGTGACATAAACGCAAGGAGGTCTGCAACGGGTAATAAAACTATCGAGAAGCGTTTATAGTTTTAGGATGGGCAATTATACAGGGTGATTCACCTAGCGCTGGGCGGAAAATTACGTCTGAGCGACGAGATTTAAAGGAAAAAGTTATACGGATTTAGACGAGCTACAATCACAAATTCTATTTTCTGCCGAGCGCTAGGTGAATCATGTTAGAAATATACGTGTTGTCTACGTTACGGTCGTTACGACGAATAGAGTACCTAATTCTAGTTAGTGTGTGTCAAATCATTTTATTGAGTTATCGTTTTCTTTTGTAATCTTCTCGTTGTAAATATATCGTTCATAATTTAGTTTATAATTCACTGCCTCTCAAAAGGTTATGGGCCCAGGCAACCCGAAAGTAAACTAATTAACGAACAATATAATTGTAAAGTGTGTAAAACCAGTAAGTGAAAATGTCGTCAATTTCAACACGTATTGAATTACTGAATCGTTCAAATTATGACACGTGGAAACTCCAAATGGAAGCGTTATTAGTGAAGAACGACGAATGGGGATACGTGAGCGGGAATTTAGTAAAACTCACAACGAACTCTGAAGACTGGTGCACGGCCGACAGTAAAGCCAAGTCGGACATCATATTATCCATCAGTCCCTCCGAACTTAAGCAAGTGAAGGGCTGCACTTCCTCGCGTGACGTATGGCTGAAATTGGAAGGAATTGATCAATCCAAGGGTCCAGCGAGAAAGGCCACCCTACTGAAACAGCTTATGCTTCAAAAGATGGATGTGCAAGGCGATATGAAGGAGCATTTGAACAAGTTCTTCGATGCTGTGGACAAGCTGGAGGAAATGGACGTAAAGATCGATAAAGATTTACTTTCCATAATGCTATTATATAGTCTGCCAGCAAGCTTCGAAAATTTCCGATGTGCAATCGAGTCACGGGACTCGCTCCCTGACGCGGATACCTTGAGAATAAAGATCGTCGAAGAGCACGAAGCCCGAACGAACGAAACTAGAAGTGCTGAACAAAATGCGCTCTACGTAAAACGGCAACAATCACAAAAGAAACAACCGAATAATAAGAATGCAGACACAAAAGATGATAGTTCTACATTCAAGTACAAGTGTCACAAATGCCATAAGGTAGGACATAAAGCCTCTCAATGTCAAGTGAAGAAGAAGTCTGATCAAAATCAAACAACATTTTACGCTAACGAATGTAATGAAGCTCACCAATCGCCGGTGTCACAAACGACATTTTGGTGCTTGGATAGCGGTGCAACGTCTCACCTGTGCAAAGATGTTGAGATTCTCACTGATATTCAGAAAGGTGCAGGGAAAATACACATGGCTGATACAAGCTCGACTAGTATTGAGGCACGAGGCAAGACTGAATTATCTTGCATTGTATCTGGTGAGATGAGAACTATTACACTAACAAATGTTTTGCAAGTACCGGAACTACGAACAAATCTGATGTCAGTTTCCAAAATAACCCAAAACGGTTATGACGTCCTGTTCAAGAAAAATGAAGCTCATGTACTGGACAGAGATGGAAATGTGCGTCTTGTAGCTCTGCGTAAGGACGATTTGTATTACGTTAGTGAAACCGAGCAGAATTCGGAGTGCGCGTCTGTTGGAATAACGTCGCGATACCCAAAGCTACCTCTGGAGGTTTGGCACCGCAGAATGGGTCATCTCAACGTTGGTGACTTAACCGCCGCGTACAGGAAGCAAGTCGTGACAGGAATGGAACTGGAGAAGAGCGATCTCAAGTTAGAATGCGAAACCTGCATCAAGGGTAAAATGTGCGCGTCTCCATATCCCAGTACTCCGAAGAAAGATCTCGAAATCCTCGAGATAATTCACACCGATTTGTGCGGTCCCATGCGCGTTAACTCACTGGGCGGGGGAAGATATTTCGTTACATTCACAGACCAAGCAACTCGCTGGTGTGAAGTTCGTTTTTTGAAAACTAAAGACGAGCTGTGCGATACGTTCAAGTCTGTGAAGGCGATGTACGAAACCAAAACTGGTAAGAAAATAAAACATATCCAGAGCGACAACGGAGGTGAATACGTTAACCACAAATTAGACACCTTGGCGAAAGAATGTGGAATACAAAGGCGATTATCCGTCGCCCGAACTCCTCAGCAGAACGGCTTATCTGAGCGCAAGAACCGTACATTGCTCGATATGGCTCGTTGTCTAATGATCCAGGGTAACCTATCACCTCGTTTTTGGGCGGAAGCCGTGAATACCGCGAATTATTTGCGAAACAGGTGCCCGTCAAGTAGCCTGGATGGTAAAACTCCATATCAATTGTTGCACGGAACCAAACTAAAAGTGAGTCATCTCAGAGAAATCGGATGCAAGACCTACTGCCTCGATACAAATCCCAACAAAGGGAAGTTCGATCCCAGATCAAAGGAAGGAGTGCTCCTGGGTTACTCGGAAGTTTCGAAGGCATACAGGGTGTGGATCACAGCTGAAAAGAAGGTGGAAATCTGCCGCAACGTCCGATTTTTGAATGATTTCGGAGAAACACGATGTTACGAAGATTTCGGTCCTGAAGAAGATATTGGTCCGATAACCGAGGTGGAGATCACTCCGAGTGACAACACACCGGAGGTCAACGACACGTCTACTCAAGAACTAGCACCAAAACGAGGGCGTGGTCGTCCAAGAATTGTCAGAACCGGACTTCCAGGTAGACCAAGAAAAGAATACGTCACCACACGTTCATCCGACGAGACTGCCTCTGGCACCTCGGAGGAAAACGACGAGCACGAAGACGAATTTCAATTTGCTGAAGCCTTTGTGTGTGAGGAATCTTTGGATAAAGCCATCAATGGGAGCCAATCTGAAGAATGGTTGGAAGCCATCGCTAAGGAGGTATCCTCAATAATCAAAAACAAAACGTGGGACGTTGTAAAAAGACCTAAAGGAGCAAAGGTGATCGGTAGTCGAATCGTTGTGCGGAACAAGCTGAATCCGGATGGATCCGTGGAAAGGCGGAAGGCACGTCTTGTGGCCCAAGGGTTCCTTCAGAAGCCTGGAGTTCATTTTAATGAGACATTTGCGCCAGTTGCCAGACTGAGCTCAATTAGAACAGTGGTCGCAGTATCGGCTATACGAGGCATGAAACTAAGGCAGTACGACGTCAGTTCTGCATATTTGAACGGAATCTTGGAAGAGGAGACGTACATGGAGGCCCCCAAATATCTTTTAGAAGGCTTAAGAAGACTCTCCGAAAGGGATCAAGATCAAGAAATCAATGTCGAAGCCAGAACATGGTTGAAAAGGTTCGAGTCAGGTGACATGGTATGCCTACTGAAGAAGTCGTTGTACGGACTTCGTCAGGCTGGTCGATGCTGGCATACGAAGCTAAACGAAGTTCTTATGAAGATGGGAGCAGTTCCGACAAGTTCCGACCCGTGCGTGTACACAATGGTACATGAGGGAGCCACCTCGTATATTGTGACGTATGTGGACGATATTTTGATTTCATCTCCGAAAGAAAATGATGCCGCCGCCATTGGGGAAAAATTAGGTCAACATTTTGAACTGCGTGATCTCGGTCCAGCGAAATACTGTTTAGGCATTGAGTTCGATGCAGATGATCGGTCCATTACGTTGTGTCAACGTGGATACGTGAGGGAATTCTTAAAGAAGTTTGGTATGACAGATTGCAAGGAAGTACCTACTCCTTTAGATCCTAGTATGAAGTTATGCGAACCAGAGGGAGGCATCAGCGACGAGGAGAAAGCCTTACCTTACCGAGAACTGATAGGTGGACTCAACTATCTGTCGGTGGCTACAAGACCCGATATATCATTCGCTTGTAGTTACCTGGGACAGTTCAATCATCGCTACAATCGATCTCACTGGAACGCAGCCAAAAGGGTGTTGAGATACCTGAAGGGAACACCGGACGTCGGGCTCCGTTATACCTCGGACAATAGTTCCCATCTGACCGGATTCGTCGATGCGGACTGGGGTGGAGACCCAACCAACAGAAGATCCTATACCGGCGCCTGCTTCATGCTGAGCGGAAGTCCTATTGCGTGGGATGCGAAAAAGCAAAGATCAGTAGCGCTGTCATCAAACGAGGCAGAATATATGGGTTTCGCCGAAGCCGCCAAAGAAGCCATATACCTTCGCAAATTTTTGAATGAATTGGGATTAGAAAGAGAAGATCGTGTACAGTTGCACAATGACAACCAAGGGGCCATATGTCTAGCGAAGAATCCTGTGCATCATAACCGGAGTAAACATATAGACATTCGCTACCATTTCATCAGGCAGTGTATACAAGAAGCGCGGATTATCCTGAATTATACACCTACAGACGAGATGCCTGCGGACATACTTACGAAGGCACTGTTCCGGCCCAAGCACCGAAGATGCATGGAAATCATGGGATTAGTCGATCGTCGTCCCGAGAGGGAGTGTTAGAAATATACGTGTTGTCTACGTTACGGTCGTTACGACGAATAGAGTACCTAATTCTAGTTAGTGTGTGTCAAATCATTTTATTGAGTTATCGTTTTCTTTTGTAATCTTCTCGTTGTAAATATATCGTTCATAATTTAGTTTATAATTCACTGCCTCTCAAAAAATCACTCTGTATATATTGAGTGACAGTGGAAAGTTGATCATTTGAAATTGTTCCATTTCTTCTTGTCTCTCTATTTTCGACGGGGGGTAGCGGACTCCCGGAGAGGTCATCGCCTTAGTCCCTATTCCATGAAACAGGATAGTAACTACTATACAGGGTGGTGAAGTTAACTTACCGCAGCATCGTTCGTACGTTTTCCCTTTTTAGGAGTCCTCAGTGGTTTAGCAATTTATGAGCATTTTTGGTGTGAGCTGTGAGGAGCTGTTTTTGGTTCCACTTTCCTGCCCAAAGGTCGTAATTTGTCGGTATCTTTTTGGTAAATAAATCAGATCAGAGATTGAGGCAATTAAGAACCTACGACTACTTGTGGGCTTGGTGGAATCACCATCCTGTAGGTAGAGGATGCTACACTGACGACGAGACGGAACACCACATACTTTGTGAGTGTCGCGCACTTGCCAAATTGAGACGATCCATGTTGGGGGAATCCTGGCCAGACATGGTTAGGATTAGAGCCGCTTCCCCTTGCAGCATTCTCCTGCTTATCTCATGTGTGGGATGGCTTAAATGACGTTGCGCGGTCGGAAGACTCTTTCCAGGGAGGTAGCACAAATAGGTGGCCTAAGTGGACTTCTCTCATCGTAACCCAGAATCCAGATGAGGCGGTGTCCACACCCGTAAGGTTATCTCGCATGGTGCCATTACTGGTGTGGCTGTCCAAAGGAGCTCGCATTAATGCATCACATTCGGCGTCGGTTCTTCTCCTTCTATAGCACTAACGATAACAAAATTCTTATAAATTTGTCACATATTGCTACGCGTATTATCTTTTTTTTATCTAAGGAATGTACGCAAATATTGATCTGATCTTTCGGCCAAAATCGAATGCGTAGTTACATTTCGTAAGTTCGATCATTTCAAACGGATACAAGAGATTTGGTGAATTTAAAAATAGAGATGAGATAACGAATGTTTTTAAAATTCACATCATTTCCCTACTCCTGTGTTATCATAGTGAGGATGATAAAATTCTATTACGTACATTCAGTCAGCTTACAAAATGTGGTTAATATTAATATTACTATTAACAATACTAGCCCTACTGTGGTACTTGGATACAAGAAAACCGAACCATTTTCCACCGGGTCCTAAATGGTTACCAATTATCGGTTGTGCCTGGGAATTGCGTAGCCTGCACAAGGCGAAGGGTACGTTAAGCGAGGCGACGCAAGAATTGGCCGCAAAATATGGATCAGTAGTTGGAACAAAAGTTGGACCTAAACTTACTGTTTTCGTGTACGGATCAAAGGCTATCAAAGAATTACTATCTAAAGATGACTTCAATGGCCGACCAGATGATATAGTTGTTACAAGTAGAACTTTCGGAAAAAGGAGAGGAATCGGTTTCACCGATTCTCATTTTCAACAAGAGCAGAAGAAATTTTTAATGCACCACCTAAAGGTAACCGGTTTTCATAAAGTAGTTTTGGAAGAGATCCTTGCAAAAGAAGTGCGTGCCATTATCCACGACATCAAGAAGACAATCGATGGTGATGGTGTGATTTGTGTCACCAACTTGTTCCCAGTTCCCATTTTGAACACACTTCACATTTTGATGACAGGTGATAAATGTAGTGATCAAGAAATCGAGGAGTTGCACAGGGCAATGAACAGTTGCTCTCAAAATATTCCGTTGACTGGAATGTTGTTTAGTCATTTTCCCTTTTTGAGATATATTTGTCCTGATTATTGTGGGTACAATACATATGTAAATATTTACAAAAGGATCCTTGCATTTTTAAGCAAAACTGTCAAGGAAAGTTGTGGCCCACAATCTTCTCGTGGTTTTATTCATGCTTACCTGGAGAGGTTGAATTCCGTTAAAGGAAAGAGCAGCTTCTCTGAAGATCAATTGTTGGCGATATGTTTAGACCTTTTGGTTGCCGGTTTCGACACATCTTGTAATTCACTCTGTTTTGTATTTTTGTATCTCCTACTTCATCCTGAGGTACAAAAAAGAGCACAGGAAGAAATTGATAGCGTCATCGGGAGGGGAAGACTTCCTAGTTTGGAGGATAGACCACGGTAAACACTAAAACTGTTAAGCTTTCACTTACAGCATTTTCAGGCTTCCATATGTCGAATGTATCGTATTGGAATCTCTACGATTGTTTGCGGGCAGAGCATTTGTGTTACCACGTAGAGCAATGAGGGACAGTGCATTGAACGGGTATTTTATTCCAAAGGTAAATAGTGTTTTAATTGTTATTATCATTGGTTGGAATTTTTGAAGGGTACCATTCTGCAGGGAAGTTTAAGAGGTACGTTATTAGATGAAAGTGCCGGATGGGAAAATCCAGAGGCTTTCAAACCTGAACGTTTTATGAAAGATGGAGCTGTGTGCATTCCAGAAGATAATTTCATTCTGTTCGGTTCGGGCAAGCGAAGATGTGTTGGAGAAATTTTGGCACGAGCAAATATTTTCCTGATGGTTGCTTCCCTTCTACAGACATTCCAGTTTAAGTCGGTACCTGGTAACCTTCCAATGGTTGACATCGTGGAAGGTTTCAGTCCATCCGTAAAACCATTTAAGGCGCTCGTTACTTTGAGATAAGTTGTTTATTGGAAATATTTTAAAATATAATAATAATAATAATAAAATGGAGTATTGCAATAGTGTGCAACTTGTATACCCATGCTCTCATGCCTTTTGGGGGTCAGCAGATGAAATGTACGTAAAGTGAGGTCATTGTACTCAGCGACATAGAACAGCAACAAGGGGGTGGAATTTCCAGATGAAATTTGGTAGGAACCTATGTTATAGTTATAAATGATCACGGATTGGCAGGAAAATCTTTATTAGTGAAGCAAAATTTTATAATGATTGTTAATAATGTATGGTGCCGGCTTTCTTATTTGTACATTCATTTACACGACCGCCGTGGAATTGATTGAATAACTTGGTTTATCTCGTCTTGCCTCCCATGCAAGGCGCACTTCATGTTTCAAGCCCCCCCAAAGTCAAAGGAGAGGACGCTGCTAGTTTCGCAACCTTCGAGGAGGCCAGGACAAAAGATGAATCTGGTCCGGTTCAAAGAAGTTCAAGGAAAACCTTGCTACATGAGGACGTGCATTATCTTGCTGGAATAATGGATCTTCGAACTCTTGTAAGTAGAACCACCTCAGCAATGTACCGTTATGTTGTCATATTGTTTCGAATGAACAGCAAGGGACACCTGCTTCGATAAGTAACCACGCCCCAAACCAAAACACTCATAGTCCGGTGTACGTGCCTCTCAACCGTAAATTGAAGATTCCGTCGTTCACCCCGTCTTCTTCTGACTCTCATACGAGCGTCGTGCATGCCTAAACAAAATCTACATTCGTCACTTAAAGATAACACGACGCCATTCAAGACTTTCAACGAGATTTGTCATTGCACCATTTTTACCGTAGCTGACAAGCTTCCGCAGTCAAAAGAAGAACAAGCTGCGGACGATATGATGTTAACCCAAAATTTCTTATTCGGCGATAAACCATTCTAAGGGTTAGATGGGGACCTTTTCATCAAACCAGCTTCGTACAAACCAATAATTCGACCCCTCTCGAACTCGCTTAATTGATGTTAACATCCTCGTTGTCGTACTCTAGGCATTATTTAAAAAAAAAACACGTTAACAAAAGAACAACAACAACCAAAGGGCAAAGAGCAACAAATCGTACGAAAAACACAGACCAAAAGAATTCACAGAAAGTTATGCCGTTATCATCATTATCGCTTGATCACAAAAGTAAATTAATTATTATTTAATGTCAGCCCAACAAACTGCCAAGGTGCAATAAAAAATTCCAACTCCTTCTTGGTGTTGCAATTTCTACGTCACTCAGTGTGGTGAACCAGAAACAGCCACGCCACTGGTTGCACGTGCACACACGCACGCACCACGTAATGAACACGTGCCCGGATAGTATATAAACGAAGAACATTTCCACTAGAAGTGAGTCCGATCTTGTGCTCTCACAGTAAAGATCTGGACGTCTACGCTTCTGTGCTCTAATAGTAGGAAGTTAATACTTGCACCTGTGCTTTAACAGTAAGGGGCAAGTAACTACCAAGGGGTCTTGGGCTTAAACAGTAGAGCCCCCTTGGACAAACAAACCCATGCCGACGCCGGACGGTTCGCTACTCCAACATAATGATCCGCGACGCATGTATAGGGTTGCCATATTTGGCTAGGGTCTCGTCGGGACATTTAGGAACTCTGGGGGGGGGGGGGGGTGTATAAAAATACTCAATTTTGTGATAAAAATTACAATTCTTCATTTTAGATAAAATATTTGTTTATTTATTAAGGTTACCTACATATTTAAATTTATTTCAGAAGTAGTCTTGGTTGGCCAGTCGATTGGGTCCATACTAGGTGATATAATGCTCCAAATCGGGTGAAATAATTAAGGAATGCTAAAACATTTCACTCAACCTTCCCCATACTTTATATATTAAGTAAAATTAAATTACTGAACGTTGACACAAAGGGATTAAAGTTAAATTTAAATATACATGTTTCAACTAAAAAGAGTCATCATCAGGTATCGTAGCATGTAATAATTATTAGGTGAATAAAGTGATGGTGTGCGAGTGAAATGGAAAAATTTAATAATGTAGTTGCTAAATCAAAGCTTCATATTAACAGATTAAAAGGTTAAGGTGGAAGGCTGACGGTTGGTTTGTTGGCCCTCAGCCTTCCACCTTAACCTTTTAATCTGTTAATATGAAGCTTTGCTGAAGGAAGAATAAATATTATTATTATTATTATTATTTGATTTAGCAACTTATTATTACATTTTTCCATTGATTTGTATTGCGCAGTTTCAATCGGGACATTTTAGTCTTTTGTCGGGACGTCGGGACAGAGACCTCAATAACGGTGACAGTCCCGATATATCGGGGCGGATGGCAACCCTACGCATGTATATAACTTTGTTCGTGTCTTGTAAATACAATGTATAAATATCGAGTCTAAGAATAAACTATTGAATTACTGTACTTCTTAAACTAAGCGCTAAAGAACCAAACTCAGTACTTATAGAATATCAAGCTGATAGTGTAAAAAACATAGGTGCAGAGATTGTATGGTCGATGTGGCCGAAATGATTTTGGTCGCTTTTTTTATGACTATCATTGTTCCATCTACATATTTGAGGAAAAAAGTCAAAAACTTCCCACTAGGAAAAAAATGCATATTTTCCTCATAATTAGAGCATCAAACGTTGAATGCTCCTTAGTGTGGATTGAATACAAAAAAACAAGTGAGACTTCGTGACAAGTAACATGAACAATGAATGTGCGTATTTTATAGTTTAATAATTTTTTGAATACCTATACAAATAAAAACCTTAAAAACGAGCGTTTGTTCCGCTTCCCCGTAACTCGACACCCTACAGGTGAACAAGGCGGCGAAGTTGGCGGAAGGAAGTAGCAAAAACAATGGTGTTAAACTCGGTGATAAATTAGGTGAACAACCAATAGTGATCGATCTACCTATACCTATCCATCAGTGTAATAAAAAGCAGCCTTGAGGGGGAAAAGTTATATAGAAAACCGAACAATTCCTTTGCAAAACTTCGTTCAGTTGCAGCCAGAAAAGGTATAGTGAATGGAAAAAAAAAAACTTCTAAGAGCCTTTACAAAGTTTTCACTTGAACAGACAGTGGGGGAAGGCTTCAAATGGTGATTTTTCGTATTCCTACTAGTAGTATAGTAATGGAACATCTAACTCAAAAAGTCACCAGAAAAGTCACTAGAAAAGTTACTAAATCGCTCACGTGGGCTATGTAGTAAAAGTAGGTCAACCCCAAGGTTACGTAAAGGTTATCACTAAAAAAGTCACCAGAAAAGTTACTAAATCGCTCACGTGGGCTATGTAGTAAAAGTAGGTCAAGCCCAAGGTTACGTAAAGGTTATCACTAAAAAAGTCACTAGAAAAGTTACTAAATCGCTCACGTGGGCTATGTAGTAAAAGTAGGTCAACCCCAAAGTTACGTAAAGGTTATCACTAAAAAAGTCACTAGAAAAGTTACTAAATCGCTCACGTGGGCTATGTAGTAAAAGTAGGTCAACCCCAAGGTCATCTAAGGACATCCAAGGTTACGTAAAGGTTATCACCAGAAAAGTTACTAAACCGCTCACGTGAGCTATGTAGTAAAAGTAGGTCAACCCCAAGGACATCCAAGGTGAAGGTTAACCCAACTCTTCGAAACTGCTTGTGGGGGCTATATAGTGAAAGTAGGTCAACTCCAAGGTCATCCCAAGGTTACGTGAACTAGTTCAACGACCTCAAAAGTAGGTCATGGGTTGAACAACCTCAAGGTTTCGGGGGTGTCAAATTACAACTATTGAGAATTTTCGGGGGTCCTATTTTTTGGCAATTTCCGGTGGTCCTATTCTTTGGGAATTTTCGGGGGTTTTACATTTTTGGCAATTTTCGGGGGTCCTATTTTTTGGGGAATTTTCGGCGGTCCTATTTTTTGGGAATTTTCGGGGGGTCTTACTTTTTTGGCAATTTTCGGGGGTCCTATTTTTTGGGAATTTTCGGCGGTCCTATTTTTTGGGAATTTTCGGGGGTTTTACTTTTTTGGCAATTTTCGGGGGTCCTATTTTTCGGGGGTCCTATTTTTTGGCAATTTTCGGGGGTCCTATTTTTTGGGAATTTTCGGGGGTCCTATTTTTTTCGCAATTTTCGGGGGTCCTATTTTTGGCAATTTTCGGGGGTCCTATTTTTTGGCAATTTTCGGGGGTCCTATTTTTTGGCAATTTTCGGGGGTCCTATTTTTTGGCAATTTTCGGGTGTCTTATTTTTGGGGGGATATTTCGGCGGTCAAAGTATTTTTTTGCCAATTTTCGGGGGTCAAATTACAATTTTCGGGGATTACATGTTTTTGCAATTTCCGGAGTGTCATATTACATTTTTATTTTCGGGGATCAAATTTCAATTTTCTGTATTCAATAACTCCAATATGACCCTAAATCGTTATGTAGGGAAAGTAGATCATGAGGAATTTAAAAATTGTATATGTAAATGAATTTTTTTGTGGACTTTGAACTTTTAAATATAAAAAATTGTGATATATTTAGCTGACATTGCACATTATTGACACGCATCTGTGGACTTTGAACTTTAAAATGTAAAAAATTATATATGTAAAATTTTCTGGGGCCAAATTACATTTTGTAACTTTATGAACTATTTGAAGGTGATGGTTTGCATCTCCACTTAGTTCACGGTCGCTGAACTGTACATGAATTTTTGTGGACTTCGAACTCTTATACGTGTATTTAGCTGACATTGCATATTATTGAATTTGGACTTTGAACTCCCTAGCGATGACTTTAGGTGGGGGAAAATGCTTTAATACCTGAACGTTTGCTACCTCAGTTTATTGTATTCATCGAGCAATATTGATCTCGTGAAGACATTGAACGTTTAAGCATATACAAAAAGGGCGACTTCGTTAGTTGGCAATCGTTGCGTTGCGTACGTACTAAGAATAGCTGAACCTATATTTGTAGTGAAACCTTCCATAAGTAGTGTTACACGCTAGTCGCTAGTATAGCGATAAGATGTGGACATGTTACGCTGCCGAAAACTTTGTCAAACCAATTGATGCTCGCACAGAGGTTGAGCGTTTAGTACAACATCTGACAGTGTTAATGTTTGATGCGGAACACGAATCAGTATATGGTTTAGGTAGAATTCATTCAGAAGAGGAGTGCCTTAAACGATCAAAAGAATGTGCGGTTGGTTTAAAATTATGCAAAAGGTTTTTAAGGGGAACGTACTGTCTATCATGCCTCATTCAAAGGCTTAGCGAGTCTGGCTTAGGGGAATTCACTGGAGAGTTAACGAGATGGAAAGCTGAAGAAGAATCCAGCGAATTAGAAGAAGCTGAGGATGATTGTTAGTTTTTTTTTTTTTGAATTTTAGAGCATATGGTGACCATTTTCTTTAAGCAAGGTCCGATGTTATTTTTGTGTGCCCATAAAAAAGTAATAAAAAGTGTGGTATATAATAATTATATTATTATTATCTGAATTTACCTGAAATATTTTTTTCATTTCTCCATTGTACTTTTATTAATCCTTTGAGAATGTTTATTATACACTGATACACACAGATAAAGCACACCCATCACTTTTTTCCGTTCACAGGGAGGTTTTACTCAGTGAAGGAAACCGAATCGTTTACATGTAACGTTTAACGTAGCGCTTTGATAACTATATTATTTGAAAATTGCGATTGATAGAAATGAGAAATTTGCAAGATAAGCGTCTGGAAATACCTGCAAGTTCTACGGAGAGCATTGTTCTTTGACCGACTTAGGTAGCGCTTATCAAGGAAACTATCGACTTTCTTCAAAATAATAGAAAAATTCTTCAAAAAATTTGAAATATCTTTAAAAAACACCTACACTAATTGCTGTGATATGAATTATGTAAATTGGGGAATAGAAATCGATGAGAAAAATAGTGATGCATTTCCGTTCGTAACTGATTAGGTACGAAGTTATTACAAATGTCTTCCCAATGTTTGAATTAAAATTGACTCTTATTAAACTTTCACTCTAATTTGTATTAACTTGGTACTAATTATAAGTACATTATGTATTACGCAAGAGTCAAATCCTAAAACTTGGGTTTTTTTTTTCACGCTTGCCAGAATAAAGTTAAAGTGAAACTAATGTGTATAAAGGAGGATATTTGATCAATTTGTACTTGAAAATAGGATCAGTCGAGGCGGTGTCAAGTTATATATTTTTTTTCGGCAGTAATAGGACTGATCCTATATTAGAATAACGCATATTAATAAATTGACCTTTTGACAATTTTCAGAGGGTGTCAAATCTTCAAATATTGGTCATTTCCGGGAGTATCAAACTTCTTGACATTTTTTTTTCGAGGCGGTGTCAAGTTACATTTTTTCGGCAATAATAGGACTGATCCTGTAATTGCATGAGAGGTGTATATTAGAATAACGCATATTTAATAAATGGGCCTAGTAATTAGACGAGAAAAACTGCCAACTAATAAAAATGCAACACCCAAAATTGGAACATTTTTAGACTGGTAGTTTTTCTAGCCAAATTGCTAAGGGAAACAGAGATTGCAATTAAAAATTCGTTCTTTATAGTGTACACATTTACGTAATCTTATATTAAACGTAAAATGCAGTGTTGTAATTCACGCATTTTTTTAAATAAGCGTTTTAAAAAAATGATGTCAATGCTCTAGAACAGAGAAAATTCATGAATCGGCTCGGCTTAACGTAAGCGACCTTCGTATCAATCACTGTAATTGTTAAACGTTCTGCATTAATATTGACGCCGAAGAAACGTATCAATAAACTAAATTTGGCAAACCCCTCGACGAATATAATTAAAATTCATTTGTACATGCATCTTAATTTTAAAAAACTGGTACCCGATGCTCTACACTAGAAGGAAACAGATATGAACTATTACAAGTTTAATTCCTATAAAAAAGAAACGAACGTTTTTATTAAATATGAAAACTGAGTACAGAAAGAAAAAATGTCATCAGTTAGCATTTAATAAGTTTTAATTACTAAATTTACTATAAAAAAAAAAGGACACTTTATAAATATGAAGGTACTTATTCATTTTTTTCCATAAACTCGATATAAACATTGACGTAACGGGAAATCGAGGATGTTATATTACATTTATTTTTTTGACAATTTTGGGGGGGTGTCAGCTTACATGTTTTGGCAATTTTCAGGGGGGTGTCAAAATTTTCAAATATTGGTCATTTCCGGGAGTATCAAACTTCTTCACATTTTTTTCGAGGCGGTGTCAAGTTACATTTTTTCGGCAATAATAGGACTGATCGTGTAATTTTATGAGAGGTTTGTGTTAGAATAACGCATATTTAATAAATTGGCCTAGTAATTACAAGAGAAAAAACTGCCAACTAATAAAAATGCAACACCGAAAATTGGAACATTTTTAGACTGGTGGAGCGCAAGTCCTCATTTTTCAAAACAAAAGCGTCTAATAGCAGAAAAAATACCTTTTACATTAGATACTGTAAGTTTTGATTGCTATACGTATAAAAAATGACCTTTTTTTTTTTTAAACTAAATATGAAAGTATTGCATTTTTTTTTCAACACGAGAAACCTCTCAAATAACTGAAAAAATCAGGAGTCTGCTTTTACATAATATAACTTAAATTTGTTCACTTCACAAGAGGTTTGCATTTTATAGCGTAAATTTGTATTGTTTTATAAATATCTGGTGGCTTATAATTAGACGGGAAAAACTGTGAACTAATAAAAAAAAAATGCGACACCGAAGTTGAAACATTTTTAATAACATGCGAATGTGCTGAATTTGCTTATCGGTATACGGTACATATACTTAAAGAAAAATGAATGTTTAAAACTGTAATTTACTAATTAGATATATTTATGGAATATAATAGATATATTTATGGCATATAAAAGAACAACCATTATAGGATTAAAAAAATTCGTTTTGCCTATCTTACCGTAAAAATGTACCTCTATTAAATCATTGAATAACGAATTCACTCAACGATTAAATTAAAAGTAAAACATTGAGCTAAAAGGTATGCAAATATACATCCTAGTTTTGTGTAAAGTACCTAGTTGTCTATCTTACCGGAAAATGTATTTTTTACTACTTGTTTGCAAATAATTATTTGAATGAAGTGCCAACTTTGACTTCGATGACATTTGTACATCATAATAAATAATAGCGCCTTTAGAGATTTTGACTTTTTTCTGCATCATATTAAACACTTTTGATGCTCTGCACTTTATAGATGAATATTATAAGGAATAACATTTATTTTGAACTGACACTACCCTAAATATTAAAACTTAAAATTACATTTTTCGGCAATTTTCGGTGGTATGAAGTACCATTTTCTTTATTTTTTTTTGTAATTTTAAGGAGGCTGTGAAATTACATTTTTAAGCAATTTTCGGGAGTCATTCACACTCTAACATTTTATAACGTTGATCGATTTTCATGAAGGACAATGAACTGCAAGCGCAATATTGCATCCTTTTTCTGTAGACCAGTCGTTGCACTTGAAACCGTACAACATTATCCTAATCAATCCACGAATTTTCGTACTAACCACTTAACGTAAACTTTGTTTTTCTTTCATCGAATGATCTTCCCTATCAAGTATAGTGCTTAGCATTCTGAATTTTACCTCATAAAATCCACCCAATATATCTTTCATATCTTCACGGAGGTAACAGGCGATTGGTGATGTAAAACTGTTGTAATTTACTCTCAAGATCAGTACACCTTTTTTTTTCAAAGACACCCTTAAACTTGTTGGCGCGTACTACATCATCAACTTTAAAGCGATGTGCCTTATTGAACGTGCTAGAATAATTTTCCTTTTCAAGTTAATGGTTGAGCGTGACTACGACGATGATGATGAAGATCATCTAAACAGCTAAACGGCTTCTTTAAAACTTTCCCACGCCCCACAAAAAGTTCCCACGGTACCCGGGCCAGAGTGTCCCACCCCCGAAAATTTTCACACGGGCGGCAAACATCAAAGGATACCGCCCCGCAAAAAAGTTCCTCTTCAAAATTTCCCAGGCCAATACCTAGGGTTTCTCCTAAAGTATGGAAGTTGAGCAAGAGGGCTTACAGGAGTTCTTGTTGTATTGAAGAAGTCTTCTTCTGATAAAAAATTCGATTCACTATTGTCATCCTTATCTCTTCCCTGTTTATTTTCTTCCTTCTTTGTTGCTGGTTCTGATTTTATTTCACACTTTTTATCTACATCGATATTCTTCGCTATCTTCGATAATGATTTAATAAGGGACTGCAAAATCCTGTTCACTATTAAACTGTTTGGTTTTGAGTACATTATATTTTTGTCGAATGGTTTTACGTGCTAGAATAATTTTCCTTTTCAGGTGCATCTCCTTATCATCCATAGTTGGCGGCGTGACGATGATCTGCTAAGCGGCTAAACAGCTAAACGGCTAAATAGCTAAACGGCTAAACAGCTAAACATCTAAACGACTAAACAGCTAAACGGCTAAACAGGTAAACAGCTAAACGGCTAAACAGCTAAACGGCTAAACAGGTAAACAGCTAAACGGCTAAACAGGTAAACAGCTAAACGGCTTAAACAGCTAAACGGCTTAAACAGCTAAACAGGTAAACAGATAAACAAGTCTGTTTATTGGTGTTGTTGTTGGAGCAGAGCTGTTATTGACGATAGCAGTTTCGATTATCAATTGCTCAGATGTCGAATATCTTCTCCGCAATTGAAATAATAAAATATATTTAATAATAAATGGTTTTTAATCGCTATCACACAGTTCATTTATAAAATTCATAAAATATCTAACTTCCATTTTAGAACAATGCGGTATCGACGACGATGTTACAATTTAGATTTTGGTATAATTTTGTTATGTCGCGCGCACGTCTCTACTAATCCAAGATTATTATCTCGGATTAGCGATTCTAACTTTGGACATCCTAATAACTCTATGTCATACGCTAAATGTTTGTACTCCACCTGATTTAACAGATCAACCTCATAATGTCCACCTTTATGACCTATTAATTTCCCACATTGCTCAGCTTTAACACATACTTCTAAAATTGTATCATATATCGTCTCTTGCGGTAAATCGTATGGACCGTCGTTGAAGCTGAGCCCGTGGATATGTTTCGTTACCCACGCAACCTGCCTGCGATCACTATAAGGAAGATCATGAAATCGACCGACTTGATAATATTGTAATATTATCGTGTTGGTTTTAAGATCTCCAATTGCCACTTCTTTTACAACAAACTGTTTATTAATTTGAAAACCGTCAGCGTCTATCACATAACGTAATTGGTCTGCTCCATGCATGCTGTGGACACGTAATTCCGTAATTTCAACGAGTAAAAGTAACAGAACTCGATTACGCTTATTTTTTATCGCACATTATTGAAAATTCCCGAATGGAAACATCCAGTTTTATCTGCTGATTCTTATTATTATTGTTATTCCGCAAACAAATATATTTATAACAGCTTTGCTGTCGAAACGCATTTAATTACAGAAGTATAGGTTCCACTTTCACTACTTTAACAGAGCGAGATGTAGCTACTATCACTGCGTAATGCTAATGAATGTTAGGCTAACTAAGGAATAAATTTAATAACACTTTTTATACACTTTTAAAAGTTCAAAGTCCAAATTCAATAATGTGCAATGTCAGCTAAATACACCTATAATTTTTATATTTAAAAGTTCATAGTCCACAAAAAAAAATTCATTTACATATACAATTGTTAAATTCCTCATGATCTACTTTCCCTACATCACGATTGTAGGGCCATATTGAAGTTATTGAATACAGAAAAAATAAAATTTGACCCCCGAAAAAAAAAAATGTAATAGGACCCACTAAAATTGCCAAAAAATAGGACCCCCGAAAATTCACAAAAAATGGACCCCCCTTTTTAACGCTCACGTGAGCTATGTAGTAAAAGTAGGTCAACCCCAAGGATATCCAAGGTGAAGGTTATCGACCCCCAACTCTTCGAAACTGCTCACGTGAGCGTTAAAAAGGGGGGGTCCATTTTTTGTGAATTTTCGGGGGTCCTATTTTTTGGCAATTTTAGTGGGTCCTATTACATTTTTTTTTTCGGGGGTCAAATTTTATTTTTTCTGTATTCAATAACTTCAATATGGCCCTACAATCGTGATGTAGGGAAAGTAGATCATGAGGAATTTAACAATTGTATATGTAAATGAATTTTTTTTTGTGGACTATGAACTTTTAAATATAAAAATTATAGGTGTATTTAGCTAAAAGTAGGTCAACCCCAAGGATATCCAAGGTGAAGGTTATCGACCCCCAACTCTTCGAAACTGCTCACGTGAGCGTTAAAAAGGGGGGTCCATTTTTTGTGAATTTTCGGGGGTCCTATTTTTTGGCAATTTTAGTGGGTCCTATTACATTTTTTTTTTTCGGGGGTCAAATTTTATTTTTTCTGTATTCAATAACTTCAATATGGCCCTACAATCGTGATGTAGGGAAAGTAGATCATGAGGAATTTAACAATTGTATATGTAAATGAATTTTTTTTTGTGGACTATGAACTTTTAAATATAAAAATTATAGGTGTATTTAGCTGACATTGCACATTATTGAATTTGGACTTTGAACTTTTAAAAGTGTATAAAAAGTGTTATTAAATTTATTCCTTAGTTAGCCTAACATTCATTAGCATTACGCAGTGATAGTAGCTACATCTCGCTCTGTTAAAGTAGTGAAAGTGGAACCTATACTTCTGTAATTAAATGCGTTTCGACAGCAAAGCTGTTATAAATAATATTTGTTTGCGGAATAACAATAATAATAAGAATCAGCAGATAAAACTGGATGTTTCCATTCGGGAATTTTCAATAATGTGCGATAAAAAATAAGCGTAATCGAGTTCTGTTACTTTTACTCGTTGAAATTACGGAATTACGTGTCCACAGCATGCATGGAGCAGACCAATTACGTTATGTGATAGACGCTGACGGTTTTCAAATTAATAAACAGTTTGTTGTAAAAGAAGTGGCAATTGGAGATCTTAAAACCAACACGATAATATTACAATATTATCAAGTCGGTCGATTTCATGATCTTCCTTATAGTGATCGCAGGCAGGTTGCGTGGGTAACGAAACATATCCACGGGCTCAGCTTCAACGACGGTCCATACGATTTACCGCAAGAGACGATATATGATACAATTTTAGAAGTATGTGTTAAAGCTGAGCAATGTGGGAAATTAATAGGTCATAAAGGTGGACATTATGAGGTTGATCTGTTAAATCAGGTGGAGTACAAACATTTAGCGTATGACATAGAGTTATTAGGATGTCCAAAGTTAGAATCGCTAATCCGAGATAATAATCTTGGATTAGTAGAGACGTGCGCGCGACATAACAAAATTATACCAAAATCTAAATTTGTAACATCGTCGTCGATACCGCATTGTTCTAAAATGGAAGTTAGATATTTTATGAATTTTATAAATGAACTGTGTGATAGCGATTAAAAACCATTTATTATTAAATATATTTTATTATTTCAATTGCGGAGAAGATATTCGACATCTGAGCAATTGATAATCGAAACTGCTATCGTCAATAACAGCTCTGCTCCAACAACAACACCAATAAACAGACTTGTTTATCTGTTTACCTGTTTAGCTGTTTAAGCCGTTTAGCTGTTTAAGCCGTTTAGCTGTTTACCTGTTTAGCCGTTTAGCTGTTTACCTGTTTAGCCGTTTAGCTGTTTAGCCGTTTAGCTGTTTACCTGTTTAGCCGTTTAGCTGTTTAGTCGTTTAGATGTTTAGCTGTTTAGCCGTTTAGCTATTTAGCCGTTTAGCTGTTTAGCCGCTTAGCAGATCATCGTCACGCCGCCAACTATGGATGATAAGGAGATGCACCTGAAAAGGAAAATTATTCTAGCACGTAAAACCATTCGACAAAAATATAATGTACTCAAAACCAAACAGTTTAATAGTGAACAGGATTTTGCAGTCCCTTATTAAATCATTATCGAAGATAGCGAAGAATATCGATGTAGATAAAAAGTGTGAAATAAAATCAGAACCAGCAACAAAGAAGGAAGAAAATAAACAGGGAAGAGATAAGGATGACAATAGTGAATCGAATTTTTTATCAGAAGAAGACTTCTTCAATACAACAAGAACTCCTGTAAGCCCTCTTGCTCAACTTCCATACTTTAGGAGAAACCCTAGGTATTGGCCTGGGAAAATTTTGAAGAGGAACTTTTTTGCGGGGCGGTATCCTTTGATGTTTGCCGCCCGTGTGAAAATTTTCGGGGGTGGGACACTCTGGCCCGGGTACCGTGGGAACTTTTTGTGGGGCGTGGGAAAGTTTTAAAGAAGCCGTTTAGCTGTTTAGATGATCTTCATCATCATCGTCGTAGTCACGCTCAACCATTAACTTGAAAAGGAAAATTATTCTAGCACGTTCAATAAGGCACATCGCTTTAAAGTTGATGATGTAGTACGCGCCAACAAGTTTAAGGGTGTCTTTGAAAAAAAAAGGTGTACTGATCTTGAGAGTAAATTACAACAGTTTTACATCACCAATCGCCTGTTACCTCCGTGAAGATATGAAAGATATATTGGGTGGATTTTATGAGGTAAAATTCAGAATGCTAAGCACTATACTTGATAGGGAAGATCATTCGATGAAAGAAAAACAAAGTTTACGTTAAGTGGTTAGTACGAAAATTCGTGGATTGATTAGGATAATGTTGTACGGTTTCAAGTGCAACGACTGGTCTACAGAAAAAGGATGCAATATTGCGCTTGCAGTTCATTGTCCTTCATGAAAATCGATCAACGTTATAAAATGTTAGAGTGTGAATGACTCCCGAAAATTGCTTAAAAATGTAATTTCACAGCCTCCTTAAAATTACAAAAAAAAATAAAGAAAATGGTACTTCATACCACCGAAAATTGCCGAAAAATGTAATTTTAAGTTTTAATATTTAGGGTAGTGTCAGTTCAAAATAAATGTTATTCCTTATAATATTCATCTATAAAGTGCAGAGCATCAAAAGTGTTTAATATGATGCAGAAAAAAGTCAAAATCTCTAAAGGCGCTATTATTTATTATGATGTACAAATGTCATCGAAGTCAAAGTTGGCACTTCATTCAAATAATTATTTGCAAACAAGTAGTAAAAAATACATTTTCCGGTAAGATAGACAACTAGGTACTTTACACAAAACTAGGATGTATATTTGCATACCTTTTAGCTCAATGTTTTACTTTTAATTTAATCGTTGAGTGAATTCGTTATTCAATGATTTAATAGAGGTACATTTTTACGGTAAGATAGGCAAAACGAATTTTTTAATCCTATAATGGTTGTTCTTTTATATGCCATAAATATATCTATTATATTCCATAAATATATCTAATTAGTAAATTACAGTTTTAAACATTCATTTTTCTTTAAGTATATGTACCGTATACCGATAAGCAAATTCAGCACATTCGCATGTTATTAAAAATGTTTCAACTTCGGTGTCGCATTTTTTTTTTATTAGTTCACAGTTTTTCCCGTCTAATTATAAGCCACCAGATATTTATAAAACAATACAAATTTACGCTATAAAATGCAAACCTCTTGTGAAGTGAACAAATTTAAGTTATATTATGTAAAAGCAGACTCCTGATTTTTTCAGTTATTTGAGAGGTTTCTCGTGTTGAAAAAAAAAATGCAATACTTTCATATTTAGTTTAAAAAAAAAAAGGTCATTTTTTATACGTATAGCAATCAAAACTTACAGTATCTAATGTAAAAGGTATTTTTTCTGCTATTAGACGCTTTTGTTTTGAAAAATGAGGACTTGCGCTCCACCAGTCTAAAAATGTTCCAATTTTCGGTGTTGCATTTTTATTAGTTGGCAGTTTTTTCTCTTGTAATTACTAGGCCAATTTATTAAATATGCGTTATTCTAACACAAACCTCTCATAAAATTACACGATCAGTCCTATTATTGCCGAAAAAATGTAACTTGACACCGCCTCGAAAAAAATGTGAAGAAGTTTGATACTCCCGGAAATGACCAATATTTGAAAATTTTGACACCCCCCTGAAAATTGCCAAAACATGTAAGCTGACACCCCCCCAAAATTGTCAAAAAATAAATGTAATATAACATCCTCGATTTCCCGTTACGTCAATGGTTATATCGAGTTTATGGAAAAAAATGAATAAGTACCTTCATATTTATAAAGTGTCCTTTTTTTTTTATAGTAAATTTAGTAATTAAAACTTATTAAATGCTAACTGATGACATTTTTTCTTTCTGTACTCAGTTTTCATATTTAATAAAAACGTTCGTTTCTTTTTTATAGGAATTAAACTTGTAATAGTTCATATCTGTTTCCTTCTAGTGTAGAGCATCGGGTACCAGTTTTTTAAAATTAAGATGCATGTACAAATGAATTTTAATTATATTCGTCGAGGGGTTTGCCAAATTTAGTTTATTGATACGTTTCTTCGGCGTCAATATTAATGCAGAACGTTTAACAATTACAGTGATTGATACGAAGGTCGCTTACGTTAAGCCGAGCCGATTCATGAATTTTCTCTGTTCTAGAGCATTGACATCATTTTTTTAAAACGCTTATTTAAAAAAATGCGTGAATTACAACACTGCATTTTACGTTTAATATAAGATTACGTAAATGTGTACACTATAAAGAACGAATTTTTAATTGCAATCTCTGTTTCCCTTAGCAATTTGGCTAGAAAAACTACCAGTCTAAAAATGTTCCAATTTTGGGTGTTGCATTTTTATTAGTTGGCAGTTTTTCTCGTCTAATTACTAGGCCCATTTATTAAATATGCGTTATTCTAATATACACCTCTCATGCAATTACAGGATCAGTCCTATTATTGCCGAAAAAATGTAACTTGACACCGCCTCGAAAAAAAAATGTCAAGAAGTTTGATACTCCCGGAAATGACCAATATTTGAAGATTTGACACCCTCTGAAAATTGTCAAAAGGTCAATTTATTAATATGCGTTATTCTAATATAGGATCAGTCCTATTACTGCCGAAAAAAAATATATAACTTGACACCGCCTCGACTGATCCTATTTTCAAGTACAAATTGATCAAATATCCTCCTTTATACACATTAGTTTCACTTTAACTTTATTCTGGCAAGCGTGAAAAAAAAAACCCAAGTTTTAGGATTTGACTCTTGCGTAATACATAATGTACTTATAATTAGTACCAAGTTAATACAAATTAGAGTGAAAGTTTAATAAGAGTCAATTTTAATTCAAACATTGGGAAGACATTTGTAATAACTTCGTACCTAATCAGTTACGAACGGAAATGCATCACTATTTTTCTCATCGATTTCTATTCCCCAATTTACATAATTCATATCACAGCAATTAGTGTAGGTGTTTTTTAAAGATATTTCAAATTTTTTGAAGAATTTTTCTATTATTTTGAAGAAAGTCGATAGTTTCCTTGATAAGCGCTACCTAAGTCGGTCAAAGAACAATGCTCTCCGTAGAACTTGCAGGTATTTCCAGACGCTTATCTTGCAAATTTCTCATTTCTATCAATCGCAATTTTCAAATAATATAGTTATCAAAGCGCTACGTTAAACGTTACATGTAAACGATTCGGTTTCCTTCACTGAGTAAAACCTCCCTGTGAACGGAAAAAAGTGATGGGTGTGCTTTATCTGTGTGTATCAGTGTATAATAAACATTCTCAAAGGATTAATAAAAGTACAATGGAGAAATGAAAAAAATATTTCAGGTAAATTCAGATAATAATAATATAATTATTATATACCACACTTTTTATTACTTTTTTATGGGCACACAAAAATAACATCGGACCTTGCTTAAAGAAAATGGTCACCATATGCTCTAAAATTCAAAAAAAAAAAAACTAACAATCATCCTCAGCTTCTTCTAATTCGCTGGATTCTTCTTCAGCTTTCCATCTCGTTAACTCTCCAGTGAATTCCCCTAAGCCAGACTCGCTAAGCCTTTGAATGAGGCATGATAGACAGTACGTTCCCCTTAAAAACCTTTTGCATAATTTTAAACCAACCGCACATTCTTTTGATCGTTTAAGGCACTCCTCTTCTGAATGAATTCTACCTAAACCATATACTGATTCGTGTTCCGCATCAAACATTAACACTGTCAGATGTTGTACTAAACGCTCAACCTCTGTGCGAGCATCAATTGGTTTGACAAAGTTTTCGGCAGCGTAACATGTCCACATCTTATCGCTATACTAGCGACTAGCGTGTAACACTACTTATGGAAGGTTTCACTACAAATATAGGTTCAGCTATTCTTAGTACGTACGCAACGCAACGATTGCCAACTAACGAAGTCGCCCTTTTTGTATATGCTTAAACGTTCAATGTCTTCACGAGATCAATATTGCTCGATGAATACAATAAACTGAGGTAGCAAACGTTCAGGTATTAAAGCATTTTCCCCCACCTAAAGTCATCGCTAGGGAGTTCAAAGTCCAAATTCAATAATATGCAATGTCAGCTAAATACACGTATAAGAGTTCGAAGTCCACAAAAATTCATGTACAGTTCAGCGACCGTGAACTAAGTGGAGATGCAAACCATCACCTTCAAATAGTTCATAAAGTTACAAAATGTAATTTGGCCCCAGAAAATTTTACATATATAATTTTTTACATTTTAAAGTTCAAAGTCCACAGATGCGTGTCAATAATGTGCAATGTCAGCTAAATATATCACAATTTTTTATATTTAAAAGTTCAAAGTCCACAAAAAAATTCATTTACATATACAATTTTTAAATTCCTCATGATCTACTTTCCCTACATAACGATTTAGGGTCATATTGGAGTTATTGAATACAGAAAATTGAAATTTGATCCCCGAAAATAAAAATGTAATATGACACTCCGGAAATTGCAAAAACATGTAATCCCCGAAAATTGTAATTTGACCCCCGAAAATTGGCAAAAAAATACTTTGACCGCCGAAATATCCCCCCAAAAATAAGACACCCGAAAATTGCCAAAAAATAGGACCCCCGAAAATTGCCAAAAAATAGGACCCCCCGAAAATTGCCAAAAAATAGGACCCCCGAAAATTGCCAAAATAGGACCCCCGAAAATTGCGAAAAAAATAGGACCCCCGAAAATTCCCAAAAAATAGGACCCCCGAAAATTGCCAAAAAATAGGACCCCCGAAAAATAGGACCCCCGAAAATTGCCAAAAAAGTAAAACCCCCGAAAATTCCAAAAAATAGGACCGCCGAAAATTCCCAAAAAATAGGACCCCGAAAATTGCCAAAAAAGTAAGACCCCCCGAAAATTCCCAAAAATAGGACCGCCGAAAATTCCCCAAAAAATAGGACCCCCGAAAATTGCCAAAAATGTAAAACCCCCGAAAATTCCCAAAGAATAGGACCACCGGAAATTGCCAAAAAATAGGACCCCCGAAAATTCTCAATAGTTGTAATTTGACACCCCCGAAACCTTGAGGTTGTTCAACCCATGACCTACTTTTGAGGTCGTTGAACTAGTTCACGTAACCTTGGGATGACCTTGGAGTTGACCTACTTTCACTATATAGCCCCCACAAGCAGTTTCGAAGAGTTGGGTTAACCTTCACCTTGGATGTCCTTGGGGTTGACCTACTTTTACTACATAGCTCACGTGAGCGGTTTAGTAACTTTTCTGGTGATAACCTTTACGTAACCTTGGATGTCCTTAGATGACCTTGGGGTTGACCTACTTTTACTACATAGCCCACGTGAGCGATTTAGTAACTTTTCTAGTGACTTTTTTAGTGATAACCTTTACGTAACTTTGGGGTTGACCTACTTTTACTACATAGCCCACGTGAGCGATTTAGTAACTTTTCTAGTGACTTTTTTAGTGATAACCTTTACGTAACCTTGGGCTTGACCTACTTTTACTACATAGCCCACGTGAGCGATTTAGTAACTTTTCTGGTGACTTTTTTAGTGATAACCTTTACGTAACCTTGGGGTTGACCTACTTTTACTACATAGCCCACGTGAGCGATTTAGTAACTTTTCTAGTGACTTTTCTGGTGACTTTTTGAGTTAGATGTTCCATTACTATACTACTCCTACTTAAAACTGGTGCGAAATCCACCTGTGCCTCATTTTTACGATACTTGACGAAAAGAGACCCTTATTATTTTTTTGTTTTGTCGAATTTCGAGAATAATTTTTAAAAACGAAAAATTTTCCAAAGGTAATAAGACTTAATAAATCGTGTTTTTTAAATCTGTATTACATAAGTATTATTTTTTCCTTAAAGTAGAATATTTTATAAAAATGACACGACAATGGAAGTTTTATATTGTCTACCATTAACCCTGACATTGTTTGAACTGCTTTTTATACTAAAAGCATATTGAATATTTAATATAAAAATGTTCTATTGTTTGTATCGTCACTATGGTTACCATCGAATTTAATGGTTTTTATATTTCGTTCGTGCATTATTTGAACAGTTCTAAGTATAGACATTAGTGTATCTGAGTGCTTTTTTTTCGTTTGAACCACTCTATTTCCTTTTAAAAGAAACATTATGGTATATAATGTTATTTATTATTGACTTTAGTAAAAGCAGAAAATGTTTTAGTTTTATTCTATACGTGTGTAAGTGTAGTCGTGTATTGTGTTCATTATGAAGTGTGCAACGATTAAGATTGTAATTTCTTTGATAATTAGTGGAATTTGTTTAGCTGTTGGTGATATCGGTAATCAACTGGCGATCACGGATGGACCGAGTATTAAAATTCAATCTTGTATTGGAAAAATTATTGAACGTACTTTGGATCCATTCGAAAGTTTGGCCTTCGTGATTACATCCCACCCAGATTATATACCTAGTCGGTTGCCAAATCCAGTTACCGTTGTGGATGTGAGGGAACCTCTCCCAAGTAATTACAAAAGGTATGAAGTGAATTATGTAATAGAGGCAGAGAGTTTGGCATTATTCTGGCGAACATTCAACACTACAAGAAAATCTCTTTTATGGCACCCAAGTGAAAGTCCAAAAGGAAAGTTGGTTATACTCACCAAAGAAGAAGAAGAAGAAGCATTGCAAATAATATTTTTTGAAATGTGGAGAAACGTACGGGGTGTATACATTATAATTGTTATTTACGACGACACCTCCATAAATTGTCCAATGAAAGTTATAACGAGCAACCCCCAAGCGGAAGGAAACAACTGTGCCGGAAAACCGACAGTATTTTCCAATTTCAGTTGTGATAATATTTCTCTTGAATTTTTAAAACCAACAAGAAATTATAACGGTTGTCCCGTTTATGTTGAACGTGGCTCTGGAACCTTTGAATTTGATTTGAATAGGAGGGCTGATAGAATAATGTATAACTTGTTAGCTGGTCTCAAACGCGTATTAAATGTAACCCCGATATTGATTTCACCTGGCAATGATAATGAAGCGTCGGTCAGAAGAGCCCATCGTGGTAATGAAGTTATCATTTATAAACGTTTCTTTGCTTTCCCCATTAACGCTGAATGCAGCATGATATTCTCGAGAAAATTGTTTGCATGGATAGGACGAGATCCTACACGAATATCTCCTTTAAACACGGTGTTTTTGCCATTTAAATACGATTTATGGATTGGAGTTTTATTTATAACGATATTGATGATATTGATAAAGTGGATGATTATGAAAGGCAACGGATATAACAATAATTATGTTCTCGTCGCGTGTGCTTTTAGTGACATAATTGGATTAACTTTCGGTGTGTGTGTGAACAGAATTCCAAACATTTGGTCCTTAAAATTATTGCTGGCATTTTTCTTGGTCTACATCATTCATATTCATACTGCTTACACTTCGGATTTAACCAACATTTTGACAGTGCCACGATATGAAGGTAAAATATCAAACGTTGAAGAAGTTGCTGTTGGCGGCTTTCCGATATATATACCGACTTCTTACCTAAGGAATTACTTTAAGAATGTTATCGTTGATGATGATGGTAGTCTTTTGGGGAAAATAAATAAGTTAATTATCCCCGTGTCTGTTAAGGAATTTAATTCTTTAAAAGTGCTGAACTGTTTTAGAGTTTGTGACGAAGATGACGTAAAGCTAAGCAATTCCGATAGTGGGGCAAATAATAGGTATTTTCATAAAAAACAAGTTAGCATATTTTTGACCAATGATGTAACAGGCGAGATTAAACATGTTTTTGCACTTAGAAATGGTAGTTATTTTACTGAAAGCTTAAACGCAGTGATAACTCATTTGTGGGAATCTGGTACATTTGAAGCGGATGCGAATTTAAATCCAATACCGCGTAATGTAAAAATAATTAAGAAGCCTGCGTCTGCGACTGCGACTGCGTCCTTGTTGCACAACCTTTTCCACCACCAAGACAACATTATTCGCCCTTTACGTTTGAATGATTTATTACCAATTTTTGTTATTCTACTTGTATGTTACTGTTTTTGTATCATCATTTTTATAGCAGAAATATTCGTACATAAAATATTTCCACTATTGCACAACACTCGTAATCAAGTGGTGCCTCTAAATGTTTGATTGTGTGCACTACACGTTATTGTTTCTCTTTCTCTATGTATTTAACATTTTCACATGTGAGATATAGCAAGTGTGTGAATATTGATTCTATATTATGTACTTATTGTCACAAACGCAATAATCAATTTTGAGAACACAATGAATTAATAATTTTACTGCGTGTTTTGTTTTAGGTAGGTAATTTTTACTTTTGTCTGTAAACACGTAGGTACTGAGTTGTATTTCAAACTATGTTTTTACAATATATATTGCATGTAGTTGCATTATTCCCTACTTGTTGAATGAAATCCAACTTATACCAGTTTTGTTAAAACCCTTGAATATAAAATTAAGGTACACCGGGGTAAGTGGAACCCCAAAAATTTTAATTTCAACTTTGTATAAAGATTGTGAATATCATACATTTTTTATTCTTGTGGTTTTTTATTTACGTTATCACCAATTAACTAGTTATCTAATGTAGGATTCAAAAACTGAAATTTCGAAATGGTTTCTTTTTTACTAGAAAAACAGTAAAACTAGTACACTAGGGTCCACTTCTCCGGAATGTCGGTGTAAGTGTAACCCATGCCCTGTTTTATCTTAGAATAATGTTAATTTATTGCGGGGGAAGTGGAAATGAACAGAGAATGAAAAATTGTACTTATAGGAAAAATTTTTTTTATTTCAAAAGTTTTGAAAATGAGGTGATAATAGAAGTAATGTTATAATAAGTTTCGAAGGACACGTTGAACATGAATTGTCCTCTCTTATCAAACGTTGGAGGTGGTAATTGTTTAAATATTTCGTGGTGGTTCACAATGATTTTATCTTCTATGTCAGGCCAACGAAATGTCGATGTTGTGCGTATACCCGTATAGGTACGTCTAGCAAATTTAACTTCTAGGCAGTGCTTAATGTTTACAAGCTATATGCAACGTACTGGTGTCCTTTCTTTTTGTGATAAAATTGTACGATGACCCAATCATTAATTTTAACATTGGTACCTACTGTTCAAAACGTCCATAAAGTCAATTTCTTCTCTATCATTTTCTATTTCATCATTCAAATCATAGTCATCAGAGTCACTCAAGTGTAGTAAGTTTTCTGCCTTTTTAAAACCGTTTCTTACTAGGTTTGGATCCAGGAAAAATGGAGATTCGGCCGTTATTGTAACTCCCTACGGAGCACCGCTTAATATTAATGCAAGCGGCATTTTGAAGCTTTAAAACTACCGATATTTTCTTTTTAGCTGTGTTGTAGGTTTGATAACGAGGTAAATTGAAGAACGGAAAACAGCTAATTATTGTAATTTTCTTGGCATTTATAATTAGCTGTTTTCCGTTCTTCAATTTACCTCGTTTAAAACTACCAACCCAGTCTTGGAAACCACGAATCCGATAGGAAACTTTGAGGATACAACTGTGGGCTCGGATACGAGGAAAACTAGCGAACTATTCTCGTATGGATAGATACGACGTATTAAAAGCTGAATTCTCAATGAAATCAATGGAATTAGGAGGGGTAGTCGAGATCCGTTCTACAGAATGCCACCATAAGGAAGGTGCTTTACACATTTCCTGTTGCGACAAGGTTGAAGTGGACTAGAATAGGCTGAAGCACCTTGGCAACACAATGGGTGGATACCAACATTCGTAGAGGAATTTGCTTAGGTTAAAAATATCCAAAACTGGCGAGTTGCCGACAGAAAACCAGATTCTAGGCCTCCTAATGGATCAGACTTCCCATACCTAAAAATCACTGGTAGTGATTTTCTAGCCTTGTTTAATATTTTCTTTTGCACTGCAGAGGGTTTGATTCAAGGCTTTTTATGAGTAGCAAGTTGAAGGATTCAGTGCAGATTCTTCAGCCGAAGTTGCCTCCTGTACTAACTCCTTCTCTTTCAAGTTCCATAGTGTTCATAGCCACTACTCCTTGGTCATTCGACAAAGTGTTTAATATATGGATTTGCTTCGTACTGCAGGGTTGAGATTGCTAACTGATCTATTATTTAACCACTCATTTTCTCGAGCAGCCCTCTTCCTCTTGGGATTAGGTTGCCTCCCTTGTTCCCGGCGATTAATCCATGACGTTCTGATCACTCCATGGTGTCATTTAACTCGCCCCTCGAACAGAAAAGAGCGGAGTGGTCAGTCAGTGATTTGCTCTAAGCACCAATTCAGATCACTCTTTTTCGATTTCTCCAGCTTCAACCCGATACTTGATCTGCTGTGTGGTCCACCATACACTAAGAGATCCATCTCGTGCCCAAACCAAAAGTTCACATGTTAATACTCTGCCAAGAGTTACATTACTCGTTAGCTATGCACGTCTGAGAAATGGTAACCATTTGGGGTTTGGAGCCACCCGCTCTAAAGTGCACGTTCTTGGGCTATTATTAACTTTTCTTCCTTTGCGCTCCTGTTAGTCTCGTAAGGTCCCGCAGGAGCAACAAGAGATGGGTACGAGCCGATCGTTATTGGCAATTTTGGGGATGGAGTTGGGTAGTCCGGTGAGTTCCAGACGATTATGTACAAGTACATGGGGGTGCATTTATCGTTACATTTTAGCGTTGGCAATGTCGCCTTCTTTAATAATTTAATGGGACCACAGATCAATGAAAAAAAAATACTTACGGAAATAACGATAACGTTACTTTGGACCAGCGTTCACAGGCGGACTTGTTATCTGTCATGTTTTTATAAATGAAAAAAATTTAACGATTAACATTTTTGTTTTTTTTCACAGATATCTAAGAGAAAATTTGCACAATTTTGACTACGACAGTAGTCGCCCAAGTTTTCCCATTTCGATCATTAGGAAACTGGTAATTGAACAAGGTCAGTTTCCAAAAATTGGGGTATTTTCTTATTTTGTAGAAGTCATCACTCTAACCTTCTTAAAAGATTATCAATAATGTGATAGTCTACGTAATTAGCCACTAAGTGATTAAATTGATTAATAATTATGTCAATACTTATAAACAAATATTTACTTTATTGTTGTTTTCATTGTATAAAAAGGTAGGTAGTTGTACTACTTGTACTCATTTATAAAACAAAGGAAATCATATGAACAATGGTAAATAACAAAGATCAATTTTAAAGTTTATACAATTTTCTCTTCCAACTCAGCAGAAGACTGGCCTTGCTGTTTTATGCAATTAACGACAAAAATGTTATAATTATTATCTATGTAAAATATGTTTGTCAAGTTTTTAACCTTGAGATATCAAATACCGTTCTTTTTTTATGGCCGTATCAGTGTATTCTATTTATTTAATATAATATGTCTATTGCGCAGTGGATGTATTTGGCAGTAAACAAAAATAACCTTACACAATATGTATGAGATCCAAATTTAAAAAAAAACCTTGAATAAGGTGTGACTGAAATTTGTTGGTTTCATTATCTTTTGGACGATTGATATAACTCTCAGAAATGTTAACTCAATCTCAATTCAAAGGTTTTTGAATTTTATTAATTTTATAAACAATTTTGATACAAATATTCAACTCAAAAAATGTTCCAAAGATATTCAAAATCAAGCGGTAGATTTAATTTTGTTGGTGGAAAAATCCCAAATGAAAAAGTATAGTTTTGGTTCTCTGATTTGACTGGAACGCTTGTGGCCGTTGAGTTACACAACACTGAAAACATCAACAACCACAAGAAATCGAACGCGTTTCGACATCGAAGCTGTCATCATCAGCGTAAAACAGTTTCGAATACCAGAGCCAAAGATTATAAACACGAAGGACGTTAGGTTCTTTCGTCGGTACCAATCCTTAATCGGGGAAAAAAGATTCCTCATTCCCCACAGCAATGTGCCAGGAAACGTTCATCAACACTACACTTTGAGGAAGACCTAAATGAGATCGTCGTGACGGGAATAAAAAGAACCGATCAAGATTTCCGAATTAGTAGCCACCGAAATGCTTCCTTTACTATCACTCTAAGAGAAGGCAGGTTGGTTCACCATTACTATAGTCCTCTTGTACACAAACAAGTGTTCCGCTGATCATTTGGCTGTGCCTGATTAGTCTTGAACCACCATCACCAATTGTAGGTAATAATTGGACACAGCCAGTGCATCATTGAGACTTGAGATGTTAGTTAAATCATACTTCACCTTCTCTTTAAATTGAAGAGACTCTCCAAACAGCCGAAGTAACCAATCGTTGTTGTGTCTTTTCGCAGAAGTGCGGAAAATCACACATAAATCATGGTTCGTTCGAAAATTAAACCATTCGAGAAAATATACACAAGGAACCCAAGATCGGCAGTGGCAACGTTTACAACAAAGGTCGTAGTATCCTCTGGCGAGAGATGTCAATCCAAATTGGAGCGACCAGAAAAGTTACTGAAGACGAGAACCTCTATTAATAAGATTAATCTGTCGGTAGAGGCAAGTCAACCATGGAACCGTCTTATGAATACTAGCTCGGATCTGGCTGAGAGCAGTGGCGAACCGGTTCTTCCATAAGAAGTGGGCATTTGAATGACCATTTCGTACAGTTTTTACCGACCAAGGGGAAATGGAGTAAAAAGTACAAGATATTGGAGTGGACTGGATGGATACACATCGGAAGGGAGGTTATGACTGCAGAAAAACCTTGTTGTGGGAGAAGCTTGGATGGGTAGATTAGCAAAATGTGGTAACACTCTGTGATGATTATAACATACGCGCCTGGTTTTAACAAGAAAACCCATGATACAATGAAATGAAATTGTATCATGAAGAAAACCCGCTAGAGAAGAAGAAAAGAGAGGAACCTTTATTCGGGGCACCATAGATCGACCTCCGAACAGAACGCTCTAAGGTCGGCAATGGATTGGGACAATATAGAACACCAATCTTTAACACAATTCATTTATTAGCAGGAATAGGATGGAAATATATTAGAAATATGGGCAACAAGGACCCTTTCAGAATGAAAACAGCCTAGGCTACCGTACTTGTAAAAAATCGATCTGTCCAATTAAGCTCTTGTAAAGCAAAACTAGACGAAGGAGGACGATACGAAGAATATACTGAGGAGGAGGAGGAGGTGGATATGATAATGAGACATTATGGGAATTACAGGATTTTAGATTCTAGATTACGATGGGAGTGCACTTAGGTCCCATATTTGGGATCTTTGTGCTACCTCCCTGATTAGAGTCGTTCGACCTCACAACGTCACTCAAGTCATCCCACACGTGAAATAAACCTGAGGATGCTGGAAAGCAGCCTTGTCCCGCCAGGATTGCCTTTACATGTCTCAATTTGACAATTGTACGGGACGCTCACAAAGTTAGTGGCGCACTGTCTCGTCCTCTGTGCAATATCCTCTACAAGATAGGTACGGTGCATGTACTTCTTTAGTTTACAAGTGTCCAGGCAGTATACTCACCAGTAAGTTCCTTCTTCACAGCCCTGTGCCGAGAAGAAATGAATGGTGCGTAGAAAATACAGACGACTGTTCATCTCGACTACTTTGAATCGCAGAAAACGTCAAATAGAAGGCCTCCATGGTCATAACAGATGAAAATTGCATCCATAGTATTCTTCGTCTCAATAGAGATGAGCTGTAAATTCAGAAAATGTGAACAATTGGCAGAGTCTTCCTTTCTTGTTGAACCGCACCTCTCGTTACATAAAGAAACACAATTTAGAAAGATATTGAAACTTCCAAGAAGAAGATCGATGAAATCCAAAATCAAAAATTATATTTTCCACTTTTGTCTTCCAGCGTCAGTAATTTTTTATGACAAAAAATGTAAGCCTTTGACACTACGAAACTGAGTTGAGAAACAAAATTTCCGTAAAATACAAAACCGAAAACTTAGGTGTTGGTTTTTTCGGCCGATAGGACCTAGAAATCAAATTTTGAAATGGACCATAAACATCGTTTTGTACTCAATTCAAACTCTAAAAGGTTTTGAAACTCTAGAAAAATTTCGACGAAGCCTAAACTCAAAAACTGAGATTTAGGCATACGAGTATAACCAACTTTTGTTGTATTTGGGTTTGAGTTTAATTTCTTTGATTTTTTAATTTTGTTTATTTTATTTGTATTTTATTTGTTTATCAATAGAATCACAAATAAAGGACTCTATAATTTTCCGTCTGGTCTGCCACTGCCAAGTTTTCCTTTTTGGATAACATTCTTCATGTTATAGCCCGACTTGACTCAAAAGGAAATTAGAGCGCTCAATGCAAAAGTAAATGAAGTTCAGAATGAAAGGCTCAAATAGTGGGGACCTTAGTTTTCTGATTCTACTCTCAGTTTTTGGAAAATAATTGTAAACGTCCTACCCCGGAAGTTGTCTTAATCTTTCTGACTTTGGTCGTGGAAATCGCTCTGACAATTATACAGCATACTAGAGTCACAACTCAAAAGGAAATTGAGTACTGAAACTCAAATTATTTTGATGTAACCAAAACATAAGGCACTGTAACTACTGCTCTGGTTTTCTTTAGAAAAACTCTCGTGTACACCAAATCGTCAATAAAAATCGGAACCTTTACAAGAAATTTTGATGAACTTCAAAAAACCTGCACGTTTGATTTCAATAAAAAAAATCGAGATCCAACTCTAGGAAAATTAGAATTTAGAACAATATATTATTAGAACTTATTAGACACCCGCGAATTTGACACTCTCTCAATTAGTTTTGTCCTCTTTTTGGAACAAAGGCAGAAACCCAAAGCCAAGGCTCAAGCTTTCGATTTAGAATTTCTTCAAAATTTTCTTCTTAGATAGCCCTTTATTTTGTTATAATCAAAATCGAAACAAAAGCATTCTTATTACTACTTAATTAAGTAAACAACGTAATTTCAATTTAAAAAAAAACATAACTTTCTCCTCAACTGACCCTAAATCTATTCCTGGCTCTTTGGCCTCAACTTATCCCTTCGCTCCATCACCCCCTTGATCCACCCCACTCCCAACCCGTTCCCACCTAAGATCACCTTTATTCCTCTCCCCTCTTCTCTCAGCTCTTCACACTCCCTCATCAAATGCCACACACTCTCTCGTGCCTTACCGCACATTCTACACACGCTTCTCTCGTCCTCCCACCAGTATCTATTCTCGTTCTCTTCATTTCCACATCTAAACCTCGCCACCATCCTCTTCTCCTTCAACTCCATTTCTCCCATCAGATACTCGGCCTTCCCTTCTTCCATAATTTCCTGATATCCGCCATTATATCTTCCATTACATATTCTCGCTCTCCTTTCCTGTGCTTCCACATCTTTATCCCTTCTTACCAACTCATCCACCATATCTCTTCCCCCCTCTCTTCTCCCTTCTATCTCTTCCCTCGCATAACCCACTCTCTCATAGAACCGTCTTCTCTCTTCCTGCCCATACCTTATCCGTTTTTTTGCCACCTCTCTCATGCACTCCTTTACTCCAACAATATCTTCCCGCTTTCTGATCATCTCCTCATATTTTACCGCCCTCACTCCTGCCCTTATCCTTATTTTCTCTATTTTTACCTCTTCCCCTACGATATACCCTGGTGTCTCCCTGTCCAACCCTAATGTCCACCTCCAGTACTTCTCCTGAATTCTTTCTATTTCTTCCCATTCCTTCCACCCCCATATCTCCATTTTCTTCTTTCTTCAGTAGTTTCGACCTCAGTAAAGTTGGCACCCCGACCTCTCCCGATCACTTCCAAATTTGCCCTATAATTAGTGCTACATTAGTGCCCGAGTTTGGTTATTAGTGCTGGTAATCTCAGGAACTTATGCTATTTTCTTTTTCGGAGTGCCAACTTTACCTGGCATCCCGACCTCTCTCAATCACTTCCAAATTTGCCCTATAATTAGTGCTGATTAGTGCTCGAGTGTGCCAATTAGTGCTGGTAATCCGAGGAACTTATGCTAATTTTTTTTTTCGGGGGCCGGGTAAAGTTGGCACCCCGACCTCTCCCGATCACTTCCAAATTTGCCCTATAATTAGTGCTACATTAGTGCCCGAGTTTTGTTATTAGTGCTGGTAATCTCAGGAACTTATGCTATTTTCTTTTTCGGAGTGCCAACTTTACCTGGCATCCTGACCTCTCTCAATCACTTCCAAATTTGCCCTATAATTAGTGCTACATTAGTGCTGATTAGTGCTCGAGTGTGCCAATTAGTGCTGGTAATCCGAGGAACTTATGCTAATTTTTTTTTTCGGGGGCCGGGTAAAGTTGGCACCCCGACCTCTCCCGATCTTTTCCCTATAATTAGTGCTGATTAGTGCCCGAGTTTTGGTAATTAGTGCTGGTAATCCGAGCGACTTAATATCGCGGAAAATTGATTTTGCACAATATCAATTTATTTTCGTAACTACTCAGTATTTCTCGGTGAATTTTTGCAGGAGATGAGTCAGCTGCACTATGCATTTGCTGAATTATAGAGGGGATGTGTCGAAGTTGAATTTTGGTGGGGTTTTCTAATAGATGATCAAGGAACGATTTTGAACGCACTGCTCCAGTTCCGGAGTAGTTGAAGGTGCCGTAATCGATGAGTAAGTGCTGTCTTACCTTCGACGTTCGTAATCGTGGACCAGGGCATTCCTCACCTTTACCTCTTACTGCTCTTTGTAAGCAGAAGGTCTGTTCTTCTTCTAAAACGCTATTAATTGCTTCTGGGAGGGAACTAACGCCATTCTCCTGTACCAGCGTTTCTTTTATGGTTAGTACATGTGTTTCAATATGTCTTTCCTTGTTATGGACACCGCGTTTCTGCTCAAGACAAACGCTGGTTTCCACGACACAGGGGAAACTGCTCAGAATTTTCCTGGCCATGGCGTTTGCGGAGAAAGTGCAATCTACTTATCCAGTAAAAAATTAGCATAAGTTCCTCGGATTATCAGCACTAATTACCAAACTCGGCCACTAATCAGCACTAATGTAGCACTAATTAAGGGCAAATTTGGAAGTGATCTTGAGAGGTCGGGGTGCCGGGTGAAGTTGGCACCCCGAAAAAGAAATTAGTATAAGTTCCTGTGATTACCAGCACTAATTACCAAACTCGAGCACTAATTATAGGGCAAATTTGGAAGTGATAGGGAGAGGTCGGGGTACCAGCTTTACTGAGGTGTCACTCATTTGTGTAAATAATACGACTCAAGGTCCATTTCTTCTTCAAAAAAAAAATGCTCAAAATTAAAGATTTTGGAATGGGGGGTTTATAAGATCCAGGTTAAATACAGAAAACGAGGGTTTCATCGAAAATTTTTTTATTTGTTATGCAAAAAAATTGAGTTAAACAGGCCGGATTGACGCGGTCGAGTCGAGACGATAGTAATAATAATGGAATCCGAAAGTAAAGCCGACATTCCAGTTTTTCCAGTTTCAAATGTGCATATAATGGACGCTAAGGTCACAACTATCTTGATAGATAGGAAATAGACGTTTACATATTTATTATAAAATTCAAATTACGCAATAGGTAGGTAGATTCAAAAAATTAATTGTAAGTAACTGAGAATTTCATTTTTTAATTTTTCCTAATTTGTCATTCAATCTGAATTTATCTATCTCCAACCATTAGTGTTTTAGCTGATAACAATAAACTTGTGTACTTAGTTGACGATTGTGCCCTTTTTGAAAATGTAAAATTTATTTTTTGGCGAAGGGTTCAAACCTTTCCAAAAAAAATTGGGCAATTGGTTTCTAGTGCCAAAATTCCTTTGGTGCAGTATTCTGCTTCATCTATAACGGGGATCCTTGCTGATATTTTCACATCAATAATATTGATTGAAGCTGCGACGCGTTTATTTACGGAAATGTTTTGAAAAATATCATCGACCGTTTCAGGGACACCTTGTTAATGTAACCGAATAAATTAACATTTAAAAATACTAACGTATAAAATTGAATGATACTCCCATTATCACAGCAAAATGATAAGTTGCGAGAAATTTTATTGGAGACAATCATTGGATATCAGACGTTACGTAAGTATACGGAGCAGTGGTGAGAGATTTAAAAAACAAGATGCGATAATAAAAACTAAGCGAAACATTTCAACGGTTCACTCTGTGCAGTGCGGTGTGAAAAATGCTCGCGCTACTTTTAGTGTTTGTGTCGTTTATTCTGTTTTGGCTCAAATTATCGGTGACAAAACCAAGAAATTTTCCTCCAGGTATCTACGATTATTTTCTAATTTAGATCGATTTTTTGAATATCGCAATTTTAGGCCCAAAATGGTTACCGATGGTAGGTTCGTTACCGTATTTAAAGAAGTTGTCGAGAAAATTGGGAAGTCAACATCGGGCCTTAACCGAAATGTCGAAACAGTTCAAAACTAATGTTTTAGGCTTGAAACTTGGCGGCGAGGTCATGATCAGTGTTCAAGATTATGAGACGATTAAAGAAATTCTCACCTGCGAGGAGTACGATCAAAGGCCTAACAACTTTTTTATACGACTACGCACAATGGGTACATGTAAAGGTGTTACCTGCGCCGAAGGTAAACTTTGGGCCGAACAACGAAGCTTTGTCGTACGCCATCTTCGCAACATCGGCCTTGGCAAGGAGATTATGGATCTAAAAATACAGGATGAAATCCGTAATCTTTTCAAAATAATCGACGAGCGGGTCGAAGTTCAAATTGCAAAATTGCTACCTTTTGCGATTATTAACATTTTATGGTCGATGGTAGCTGGCAAACGAATAGAAAGTGCGACCTTTGAGCAAAATCAGCTTTTGAATATTATCAATAAGCGGACCAAAGCTTTCGATATGTCCGGCGGGGTCCTCGCCCAACAACCCTGGTTGCGCCATATCATCCCAGAGAGGAGCGGATATAATCTTATAAAACAACTGAACAAGGAGCTGAAGGAGTTTCTGACGCAGGCGATTGATGAGCACCACGCCTCTTGGACTGAACACAATCAAGAAGATTTTATTTACTCATTTATTACTGAGATGAAGAAGATGAATGGGCCCGAAACCAACTTTACCGGTACGTACCATTTGGTAAGCCAATCATTTAGTAATAATTACCAAATTAGATGAGCAACTTCTCATCGTGTGCCTGGATTTGTTCGTCGGCGGATTTACAACCACCAGCAGTACCTTAGACTTCTTCTTCCTAATGATGGTGTTATATCCCGATGTTCAGACCAAAATACAGAAGAAACTCGACGAAACCTTCGAAGAAAATTACCAAATCGAGTTCACGGATCGGCACAAGTATAATTTCGTACGCGTGACCAATTTTTACATAATTCCTCCTTAGGTTACCATACGTTGATGCCGTAATTAAAGAGGTGCAAAGGTACCGAACCATTCTTCCGGTGATAGGACCAAGAAGAACGATTAAACAAACGAATTTGTCCGGTTACACAATACCAAAGGTAAGTCTCCTTTCGGCTCCGCTTGTCTGTCTCATCTCGAACTTTTAGGATACGACAATACTGTTAAATCTTCAGCCGACGTATATGAGCGAAGAAATTTGGGGAGATCCCCAAAATTTCCGACCGGAAAGGTTTCTGGACGAAAGTGGGGAGTTGATCGCCCATCCCCAGTTTTTACCGTTTGGTCTTGGTGAGTGTACTCGGATGTTTTTTGGTAAGTTTGCTTAATTTGTGTTTTGTAGGGAAAAGGAAGTGTTTAGGAGACGCCTTCGCTAGAGGTTGCCTCTTCATATTCACAACCGAATTTTTGAGAAGATACGAAATAAGACCTTTAGATGTGAACAATTTACCATCATCGGAGCCTCTACCAGGTTTAGTTGCCTCCCCCAAACCTTATTTTGCCAGGTTTACTAAAAGGCGTAAATAGTTTTGATTTGGTTTAGGTACAATTAGAGTTTATAAGATCACTTATTTTATTTATTTATAGTTTTGTGGATTAGTCATAACATAGTCATATGTAATTATAATTACTAATTAAAGTGCTGTGCGACCCACTCATTTACGTTGTTTTTGTTAATAAACAAGCAGCCTTCTTATAAAAATGTCGTAATCGACTTGACCTTTCCCAAAGAATAGAGTGCAAGGTTCCTCAGCGGCATGCATCCAAAAGGAGCAGTGGCTTCGTGAGGTTCAAGGTCACATTTCCCCAGATTAGGTACATATTATATTTTGGAGGAGTGTAGGATCAATTACGCTAATTGGATGTCGTTATCACTACGATAATTATGTCGTTATATCAGACCATCTGGACGAAATTTCATCGAAGCAGGACGGACAAGGGTGTACTTTGTAACCATTATCTATTATTATGGAAATACCTGATGATAAATCAGTTTATATTACGAAAAAATGTAAAAAAGATAACGCAGTCTATGGATGGAATTCCCAAATCACGCATAATAAAACCACGTTAATCAACGACCTCGATAGCTATACAACGATGAATAAACCTGTTATAACCGGTTCCTTACCAAATTAAAGAATGAACAAATAATACACTCGATACAAAGTGTTATAAGTCGAAACCTCTGGGTCGATTCTTATCTTGTACAAAATTACGCAACTGATGTAAATAACTGGAAATAGTTGATTGTGTTGTGGGTAAATAAATTCAATAATTGATATCTGAGAAATCAGTTTTTGAATTTTTGAAAAAATTATCAAAAGATCGAACGATTCCTAGATTTAATTCTGAAAACCTTATTGTCGTCCCTTACATTACCTACATTAGGGGATTTCCGGATGTCTTTGCTTCACGAGTAATTGTTTTCAGGTGCAGTATCACCATGTTTTTCCATTTTTGGAATAATCAAAAGGTAGATTGATTTTTGTTCCAAGTTCCAACGAATTTCAGACATTATTCCAGAAATGTTGTGCTAACCCTAAACAGAACATCTGAATAACTGTTTTTTCGTTTGGTTTCTTTTTTACTTTTTGCTTGGGGGGGGCTCACGAATAATTGCTTTTCCCAAACAATATACTTATGGCGTTATATTCCAATTGGAAAACAATTCACAAGTTAATATCTTTAAAAAATATTACAGTGACATCCAAGATCTCGAAGTTTTTGCATTTTTGGAATAATAACCAAAAGGTAGATTGATTTTTGTTCAAAGTTCCAACGAATTCCAGACATTATTCCAAAAATGTTGTGTAAACCTAAACAGAACACCTGAATAACTGTTTTTCGTTTAGTTTCTTTTTCACTTTTTGCTTGGGAGGGGGAGGGGGCTCACGAGTAATTACTTTTCCCAAGCAATATGCTTATAGTGTTATATTCCAATTGGAAAATAATTCACAAGTTAATATCTTTAAAAAATATTACAGTGACGCCCAAGATCTCCAAGTGTTTGCATTTTTGGAATAATAACCAAAAGGTAGATTGATTTTTGTTCAAAGTTCCAACGAATTCCAGACATTATTCCAAAAATGTTGTGTAAACCTAAACAGAACACCTGAATAACTGTTTTTCGTTTAGTTTCTTTTTCACTTTTTGCTTGGGAGGTGGAGGGGGCTCACGAGTAATTACTTTTCCCAAACAATATGCTTATAGTGTTATATTCCAATTGGAAAATAATTCACAAGTTAATATCTTTAAAAAATATTACAGTGACGCCCAAGATCTCCAAGTGTTTGCATTTTTGGAATAATAACCAAAAGATAGATTGATTTTTGTTCAAAGTTCCAACGAATTCCAGACATTATTCCAAAAATGTTGTGTAAACCTAAACAGAACACCTGAATAACTGTTTTTCGTTTAGTTTCTTTTTCACTTTTTGCTTGGGAGGGGGAGGGGGCTCACGAGTAATTACTTTTCCCAAGCAATATGCTTATAGTGTTATATTCCAATTGGAAAATAATTCACAAGTTAATATCTTTAAAAAATATTACAGTGACGCCCAAGATCTCCAAGTGTTTGTATTTTTGGAATAATAACCAAAAGGTAGATTGATTTTTGTTCCAAGTTCTAACGAATTCCAGATATTATTCCAAAAATGTTGTGCTAACCCTAAACAGAACATCTGCGAATAACTGTTTTTTCGTTTGGTTTCTTTTTTACTTTTTGCTTAGGAGGGGGGGGGGGGGGACAGCTCACGAGTAATTACTTTTCCCAAGCAATATGCTTGTAGTGTTATATTCCAATTGGAAATTTGTTCCAAGTTCGAACGAATTCCAGACATTATTCCAAAAATGTTGTGCTAACCCTAAACAGAACATCTGCGAATAACTGTTTTTTCGTTTGGTTTCTTTTTTACTTTTTGCTTAGGAGGGGGGGGGGGGCAGCTCACGAGTAATTACTTTTCCCAAGCAATATGCTTATAGTGTTATATTCCAATTGGAAAATAATTCACAAGTTAATATCTTTAAAAAATATTACAGTGACGCCCAAGATCTCCAAGTGTTTGTATTTTTGGAATAATAACCAAAAGATAGATTGATTTTTGTTCCAAGTTCTAACGAATTCCATATATTATTCCAAAAATGTTGTGCTAACCCTAAACAGAACATCTGCGAATAACTGTTTTTTCGTTTGGTTTCTTTTTTACTTTTGCTTAGGAGGGGGGGGGGGGCAGCTCACGAGTAATTACTTTTCCCAAGCAATATGCTTATAGTGTTATATTCCAATTGGAAAATAATTCACAAGTTAATATCTTTAAAAAATATTACAGTGACGCCCAAGATCTCCAAGTGTTTGTATTTTTGGAATAATAACCAAAAGGTAGATTGATTTTTGTTCCAAGTTCTAACGAATTCCAGATATTATTCCAAAAATGTTGTGCTAACCCTAAACAGGGCATCTGAATAACTGCTTTTTCGTTTGGTTTCTTTTTTACATTTTGCTTGGGGGAGGGGGGGGGGGGCTCACGAATAATTGCTTTTCCCAAACAATATACTTATGGCGTTATATTCCAATTGGAAAACAATTCACAAGTTAATATCTTTAAAAAATATTACAGTGACATCCAAGATCTCGAAGTTTTTGCATTTTTGGAATAATAACCAAAAGGTAGATTGATTTTTGTTCAAAGTTCCAACGAATTCCAGACATTATTCCAAAAATGTTGTGTAAACCTAAACAGAACACCTGAATAACTGTTTTTCGTTTAGTTTCTTTTTCACTTTTTGCTTAGGAGGGGGGGGGGGGACAGCTCACGAGTAATTACTTTTCCCAAGCAATATGCTTGTAGTGTTATATTCCAATTGGAAATTTGTTCCAAGTTCGAACGAATTCCAGACATTATTCCAAAAATGTTGTGCTAACCCTAAACAGAACATCTGCGAATAACTGTTTTTTCGTTTGGTTTCTTTTTTACTTTTTGCTTAGGAGGGGGGGGGGCAGCTCACGAGTAATTACTTTTCCCAAGCAATATGCTTGTAGTGTTATATTCCAATTGGAAATTTGTTCCAAGTTCGAACGAATTCCAGACATTATTCCAAAAATGTTGTGCTAACCCTAAACAGAACATCTGCGAATAACTGTTTTTTCGTTTGGTTTCTTTTTTACTTTTTGCTTAGGAGGGGGGGGGGGCAGCTCACGAGTAATTACTTTTCCCAAGCAATATGCTTATAGTGTTATATTCCAATTGGAAAATAATTCACAAGTTAATATCTTTAAAAAATATTACAGTGACGCCCAAGATCTCCAAGTGTTTGTATTTTTGGAATAATAACCAAAAGATAGATTGATTTTTGTTCCAAGTTCTAACGAATTCCATATATTATTCCAAAAATGTTGTGCTAACCCTAAACAGAACATCTGCGAATAACTGTTTTTTCGTTTGGTTTCTTTTTTACTTTTTGCTTAGGAGGGGGGGGGGGGGCAGCTCACGAGTAATTACTTTTCCCAAGCAATATGCTTATAGTGTTATATTCCAATTGGAAAATAATTCACAAGTTAATATCTTTAAAAAATATTACAGTGACGCCCAAGATCTCCAAGTGTTTGTATTTTTGGAATAATAACCAAAAGGTAGATTGATTTTTGTTCCAAGTTCTAACGAATTCCAGATATTATTCCAAAAATGTTGTGCTAACCCTAAACAGGGCATCTGAATAACTGCTTTTTCGTTTGGTTTCTTTTTTACATTTTGCTTGGGGGAGGGGGGGGGGCTCACGAATAATTGCTTTTCCCAAACAATATACTTATGGCGTTATATTCCAATTGGAAAACAATTCACAAGTTAATATCTTTAAAAAATATTACAGTGACATCCAAGATCTCGAAGTTTTTGCATTTTTGGAATAATAACCAAAAGGTAGATTGATTTTTGTTCAAAGTTCCAACGAATTCCAGACATTATTCCAAAAATGTTGTGTAAACCTAAACAGAACACCTGAATAACTGTTTTTCGTTTAGTTTCTTTTTCACTTTTTGCTTGGGAGGGGGAGGGGGCTCACGAGTAATTACTTTTCCCAAGCAATATGCTTATAGTGTTATATTCCAATTGGAAAATAATTCACAAGTTAATATCTTTAAAAAATATTACAGTGACGCCCAAGATCTCCAAGTGTTTGTATTTTTGGAATAATAACCAAAAGGTAGATTGATTTTTGTTCCAAGTTCTAACGAATTCCAGATATTATTCCAAAAATGTTGTGCTAACCCTAAACAGAACATCTGCGAATAACTGTTTTTTCGTTTGGTTTCTTTTTTACTTTTTGCTTAGGAGGGGGGGGGGGGGACAGCTCACGAGTAATTACTTTTCCCAAGCAATATGCTTGTAGTGTTATATTCCAATTGGAAATTTGTTCCAAGTTCGAACGAATTCCAGACATTATTCCAAAAATGTTGTGCTAACCCTAAACAGAACATCTGCGAATAACTGTTTTTTCGTTTGGTTTCTTTTTTACTTTTTGCTTAGGAGGGGGGGGGGGCAGCTCACGAGTAATTACTTTTCCCAAGCAATATGCTTATAGTGTTATATTCCAATTGGAAAATAATTCACAAGTTAATATCTTTAAAAAATATTACAGTGACGCCCAAGATCTCCAAGTGTTTGTATTTTTGGAATAATAACCAAAAGGTAGATTGATTTTTGTTCCAAGTTCTAACGAATTCCAGATATTATTCCAAAAATGTTGTGCTAACCCTAAACAGGGCATCTGAATAACTGCTTTTTCGTTTGGTTTCTTTTTTTACATTTTGCTTGGGGGAGGGGGGGGGGGGCTCACGAATAATTGCTTTTCCCAAACAATATACTTATGGCGTTATATTCCAATTGGAAAACAATTCACAAGTTAATATCTTTAAAAAATATTACAGTGACATCCAAGATCTCGAAGTTTTTGTATTTTTGGAATAATAACCAAAAGGTAGATTGATTTTTGTTCCAAGTTCTAACGAATTCCAGATATTATTCCAAAAATGTTGTGCTAACCCTAAACAGGGCATCTGAATAACTGCTTTTTCGTTTGGTTTCTTTTTTACATTTTGCTTGGGGGGGGGGGGGGGGGGCTCACGAGTAATTGCTATTCCCAAACAATATGCTTATAGTGTTATATTCCAATTGGAAATAAATTCACAAGTTGATATCTTAAAAAATATTGCAGTGGCACCCAAGATCTCCAAGTTTTTGCATTTTTGGAATAATAACTATAAGGTAGATTGCTTTTTGTTCCAAGTTCCAACGAATTGCAGACATTATTCCAAAAATGTTGTGCTAACCTTAAACAAAACATCTGAATAGCTTTTTTTTCGTTTGGATTCTTTTTTTACTTTTTGCTTGGGGGGGGGGGGGCAGCTCACGAGTAATGACTTTTCCCAAGCAAAATGCTTATAGTGTTATATTCCAATTGGAAATTTGTTTCAAGTTCGAACGAATTCCAGACGTTATTCCAAAAATGTTGTGATAACCCTAAACAGAACATCTGAATAACTGTTTTTTAGTTTGGTTTCTTTTTTACTTTTTGCTGGGGGGGGGGGGGGGGGCTCATAAGTATAACCAAAAGGTATATTGATTTTTGTTCCAAGTTCCAACGAATTCCAGATGTTATTCCAAAAATGTTGTGATAACCCTAAACAGAAAATGTGAATAACTGTTTTTTCGTTTGGTTTCTTTTTTACTTTTTGCTTAGGAGGGGGGGGGGGCAGCTCACGAGTAATTACATTTCCCAAGCAATACGCTTATAGTGTTATATTCCAATTGGAAATTTGTTCCAAGTTCGAACGAATTCCAGACATTATTCCAAAAATGTTGTGATAACCCTAAACAGAACATCTGAATAACCGGTTCTTCGTTTGGTTTCTTTTTTACTTTTTGTTTGAGGGGGAGGGGGGGCTCACGAGTAATTGCGTTTCCCTAAACAATATGCTTATAGCCTTATATTCCAATTGGAAATAAATTCATAAGTTGATCTTTAAAAAATATAACAGTGACACCCAAGATCTCCAAGTTTTTGCATTTTTGGAATAATAACCAAAAGGTAGATTGATTTTCGTTCCAAGTTCCAACAAATTCCAGACATCTTCTCCTATCTTAATCCGTAATCTTGACACGCCTAAATTGAGAAGGTTCCATTTGGTCCCTGTGTGTGTCCTTTTTAGGGCTCTCCCCATAGTCGTCTCTCTGGCATGTTCAAACCAATCCTAGATTAGTTCTGAAGAAGTTGTAGCAGTCCAACTTCTTTTCCTTGGATTCTGAGGATCCTTTCTTTACTGATTCACGAAAAATTGTTTTTCCTATTAATATGCTTTTAGTGTCATAGTGCGATTGGGAATAATTTCACAAGTCAATAACGTCAAACACCACAGCAAAATCTAGGTTCTGTAGCTTTTGTTACTATTCTGGGTAAATTATTAGACAGTAGGGCGATCTTTCTTCCATTCTCGAAAGAATCCTGGATCTAATAAGTATTAATAAATATTTCGAACTATATCCACAATTTGCAGCTTCTGGCAATTTTGGGAGGTTCTAAAGAAATTCGAATTATATTCCTTCCATGTTCGGAAGAATCCTATGTTTCATTCTAAAAATCGGTCATTCTAAACAGAACCATTACCCGTTTCTCTTGGACACTCCATTGCGAACTATCATGAAGTCCTGTCCCTTTTTCTGGATTATGCTTGGGGGGGGGGGGGTATTTCCATCATCAAAGTGTTGTCATTTTTACTATTGTTACAAATGGTTGCTTTTAGCTTAATTTGGAGTTTAGAATCACTCCATCGTGATTGTGTGTGTGCGCCATCTTGTACAGAAGCTCTTGACCCCCCCCCCCCCCCCCCCTATTTCGTAGTGTTGTAAGCACAAATTAGGTCCCCCTAGTTCTATTTCTAGCGTTTACGCCTCTAGGACTCCCTCCTAATAATTCAATATTCGTTGAGGGTCTTCCATTAACCATCGATATCAATTACAAAATGATTCTCAATCTATTAACGACATTTTCCCAAATTAGAAAATCGACACATGTCGCATACTATCCTAATAATAATGACCCCGGTTATCGGTCATTTGCCTTTAATTCGGGCAAAAACGGTCTTTGTCAAAGAATCGATGATATGGTATCGCCGAACAAAAAGAAAGCTCAAATCATGGACCTTGTATTCGAAGTTAATGATCGTAATAGCACTGTTGTTACCTCCGTTTAAATAATGCAATAGCGAGCTCAGGAGCAGAGGTCAAAACATTTGTTTCAATTTATCTTATCTGAAAACAATGAACTAGAACTAAATAACGTTATATATTAATGACTTTGCACCACATGGGAACAACTTTCAAGGTCGTTCCAAAAAGTATTGTTCTGTATAAAACAATGTCATGGATACGAGCAAAATATGAGAAGATCAGAGAGTATTTGTGCCATTCTAGTGAATAAATGAATGCCAAAGCACGTAATGAGACAAAGAAAATTTAGGTTCGAACGAAAGACTTTCGCAGCTCACACTACGTTGTCAACTGTTATCATACATCACCTTTGAGCGTTCCTGGTAGCACCTCAAACTTTTATCTGGATAATGCACGAGTTTTAGTGTTTTGAAGAAATGGGAATTCGTTGGCACATGTGGCATTGATACAAAACGTGGTTGGCAAAGAAGAATGATACGAAGCTAAGAGACGACTTTTAAAACTTGAATTTTGAGCAGTCAAGTGACCGTATACGGAGAGGAGTGAGAAGAATTGGAGAAAACAGGAGGAACGGCAATAGAAGGAATGATGGAAGAGCAAGGGCGAAGAAGAAGGGGATGTACGAAGGAAGTCACATGATATTCTGGAAGGGAGACAAAAGTGTCCTTTGACTATGTTTTGCTTTGATACGCAGATCAAATGAACATCTAAATTCCAAGAGATAAAGAACAAATTTATCAGGTTAATCTCCACCATAAAGTATAAAAAATTTTGTTGAAGTCGAAGGTGATGTAATATTAAATTAATAGAAATAGTTTCCAAATTCAAATTCATAACACTATTTTATCTTATCAGATGACTTATATTTCATTAAAAAAACATTTTATTGACGAAAGTGGAACCAAATTTAATCATATGTTTATGTTACGATGAGAGTACGCCACTTTCTGGAAGATATTTATGATAAATACGATAACATATTCTGAACCTTTTGGAATAAAAAATTTCTTCACTTTTTTGCAAAAAAAAGCAAGGTTAACCACTTGCTTTTTTTCTGGCTAAAAAAGCAACTCTCGAAATTTGACTCTTTTAGATCATTAGACGACAATTACATAATTCTAACTCGTTCCATTCTAAGTCGAACCGTTTTGGAGATATATCGCTCTTTAAAGATCCAAATAGAGGGTCCCTTCGCGGAGCCCTTTCCTCCTTTATCGTACAAATGAGACACTTATAGGTAGACTTGGTACACTTTTTGTACTTTAAACTACCTTTTATGAAGTAAACTAACATTCTGCACTTTTTTCGAATAAAAAATTTCTTCACTTTTTGGCCAAAAAAGAAGGTTAACCCCTTGGTATTTTTTCAGGCTAAAAAACGAACTCTCGAAATTCGACCAAGTAACGATTGTTTCTTTTAGATCGTTAGGCGACAATTAAATAATTCCAAACCGTTCCATTCTAAGTCGAACCGTTTCGGAGATATCGCACTTTAAAGATCCAAATAGAGGGTCCCTTCGCAGAGCCCTTTCCTCCATTATCGTACAAATGAGACACTTACGGTTATAATTTACGATTTTTTGCCATAAAAGAAATTTATATCTTTTTGATCTAAGCTAAAGCTTAACATGTTGATATGATTTACATATTTTGAATTTAAGCGGGAACACTGAGATTCCTACTTCATTCATCTAACTAGTTCCTACTTGGTTCCAACATTCGTTTACTTTTTTATTTGCAAAGACCCTAAACATTTTAAACTTGTACCCTTTCTTGGCTATATATCTTCTTTTTTACATAATTTAAGTTTTGACAAGAACACTCGTCTTATTGTAGCGAATAGTAGGAAGTTAAAGAAGACGAAATTCAAAAATAACAACATTTCAACTTTATTTAAGCCTCGCAAAATTACCAAACGTAACAATAATAAATATAAGGTAGAACTGTTGGCTGAACGAATTCAGTCAACGGTAATATCTACTATAGGTAGTATTATAATAATAATATAATAAATTAGCCAAATTGCACTGCAATTCATGTAGAATGACTTTGTTAAGAGCTAGTGGACCACCAATCGAGTGGAACTTCCTCCATATTGTTTTAGAAGCAGCCATTCTTCCACAATCTTCTAGAAATTGTATCCTGCACATTCGCTGAATTATAAATTAAATTATCATAATTATATACCTTTAATTACTTACATACAACGTCTGCTTCTATTCTGGATTCTAAGAAATTTGTCAATTGGCAAGTGTTTCTAATCATCTCCTTTTGTGACGTCCAAGATCTTCCAAAAACACAACCATAATTTCAAGCGTCGCCGTCGTTAAGTTACATTGTTCGATGTGAGTACCTCTCTTGCACTTTGGTCATATAGCTGAGGCACCAGAAAGTTAGTAGGTACTTGTTGAATTCCAAATTTCCAAAAGAGTTGATTCCAGATCAGATCGTTCCCTTCCTGGCCATCTTCAAACCATGCACGACACACTCGCATTACAGTGGATCGATTTTTTTCAATTGGAACCATCCATGTCATAGGCGCAAAGTCGGGCAAAGACGTCCAAATCATTACAACAAATCAAAACAACAAATCTAATTATTTTTCAAAAAAGTTTTCCCATTCATTTGCTTCATTTCAATCCAATATGACGACTGACGAGGTATTTTTGTAACTTTTTCGAGTAAATGGCGTCATGTTGAAGTTTTCTATATACACGATTGACGATTTGCCGGTAGCTCTGCTTATATGAATTATTTACACACAAGTCAATTATTGCATTTGAAAAATAATTAAACTGTGAAAGGTGCCGTTATAGCGTCTATTAAGTAAAATTTGATGGCGAGTCATGGCTAAATAAACGCGATAAATAAGTATTAGTTACATTTTTCTCATCTACAAAAATCCTTTTTATTAATTAAAATTGAGATTATGTGTCACCGATAGGACTTAAAAATTCTCTAAAAGACGGTCTTCATCTTATTTAGTTATAACGAAATATTTTTTTTCATTTTAATTTGTCGCATTTTTAAACTTTTAAAGTGCACAATTTCTGCCAATAATTTTAAGAGAAATCCACGAATCGGGGTAGTTAGGTTTGGCTATTAGGATAACATGAACTGGAAGAATAAATTATAAAATGACAAAAGTATCAGGAGAGTTGTAGGTGAGGTGTAGATAGTAGCGCTATCTGCTGTAGAAAATGTAACTAAAATTTAATGCAGTTGATTCTTCTTCTAATTGTTAGATGTCAGCACGACGACAAAACTTTTCAAAACTTAGAATATATAATAGATAATACCACAGAATGTTAATTTGTCTATGGTAATGTAAATAATCTTAAAATATAACCTTTCTTTATTAAACAAGGGTCTAACCACAGGTCTAACTTTTACATGATTTAAGTTATTTTATATACAAGGGGGAACAGTAAGCGTTTTTAAGGGGGCCAACTGCTAATTTTAATTTTCCCCCGTATATAACACAATATTTGGGGATATTAGTGAGGTTACGTGTATCAGTATATGTCAATGAATAAATAGATTCGTCAAAAAATCCTTTTTTCGGAAAGTGCTTGCCTAAAAACGATCGCCATTTGAAAAAAAAATAGTTAGACACGAAAATGTAATTTTTCCAACTTGTCTTATTCCTATCTATCATACTAGTCGCTAAAATTTTGCGATTGTAATTTTCTGACATCACCTGAGATCCTCAGATTAGTTTACATCCAATCATGGCCACCTAGATGCAATATTAAAAATGACTCTAAAAAAAATGAAGTAGGCGTAAAAAAATTTTTAAAATTCATATTCTGATTCAGAATTGTCTCAGCAATCCAAAAATGTAGCAATATACAGGGTGTTCCATTTAAAAATTCAAAACCAGAGCCATTTCCGGCGAAACCGGAAGTGACCAGATGGTGAAAAATATGCGAAAATTTTCCTCTTTACATGCCATTCACCTATACCAAATCTCATTTTAATACACCTATTATTCTAGAAGTTATGGCTTGTCTAATAGATTCGTTGACACCCGGTATAGGTGATTTGCCGATTGTCAGTTATACGAATTATTTACACACAGATATTTATTACGTATTAAGTGTGACGGGTTCCGTTATAGTGGTTGCAAAGTTTGAAAATTTCAAAGTGATATCTCTTATTAGTTAATTAATTTGATGGAGTTTCTGGATTACGATGTGAGGGTGGTCAGAAGTCCACGCACACATAGGCCACCAATTACAAATATGTGGATATCCCTGTTCCTGCATCCTTCCAACGATACCTATGTATTTAGGGAATTGAATTTTGGAAGAGCACTTTTAAGTAATGAATTAGAACACCAAAGCAATTACCTAATTCTAACAGTGTCTTGCCCCATTTTCAAGTGGCTGATCAAGCGTTCCCTCTACACACACGAATTATGCGTCCTTACTTTGGACAACATTTTCAATTATAGACTGTCTAGGGCGACACGCACAATTGAAAATACATTTGGGATATTTGCGCAACGGTGGCACATACCGAGGAAACCCATTATTGGGGATATTTTGGCATGTACAAAGGTTCTGCAAACAGTAGCGGTTTTACATAATTATGTAAAGGTGGCAGAGGACGATGTACCTGCACTGCATCGGCAATATTGTCCAACAGAAATGGTAGATGACGAAGCAGATGGTGTGGTAAATCCCAGAACATGGAGAGAAGATACCTTTCATTTATCATCGGTTGGACGTATTGGTGCCAACATTCCTCCTCATACTGTGCGGCAAAACCCGTACACATTGTGTGAGTATTTTACATCAGATGTTGGAGTGGTCCACTGGCAGTGGAATCATGTGTTATGTGGTGGTGATCTGTAATATCATTTTTATTACTGTCTGTACGTAAACTGTACGTTGTATAATATTCTACGCTAATAATCATTTGTAATAAGTAATGCAATTTTCATTTGCATTTTTTTTTGCACATTTTATGGTAGCCAATGTGTTCCCCATACTTACCCCAAATATTGTGTCTTCCTCATCGTCTTTTGTGAGTACGTTAGTAGCACTGTGAAGCGCGCTGGTCAACAAGGCATCCATTTCAGCCTTTTGTCATACATCAGAGGGTTGTGCAGTTGATGCAGGAAGCACTCTAGCTTTCTTCTGCTATTGCGTCCCGTGCTCTTGACCTTGATGCAGAGGGCTCACTTTCGTGTTCTGCATCCCCTGCTGTTGATGAAGGCGGTTCCAAACTTCCCGAGCCTACATCATCATCCTCACACTGCTCGGTAAGGGTCTTCACGGTGTCCCATACATTTGACCTCATATTATGTGCTGATGCAGAACATTTTACTTTAATGTTAGACACCGTTACCTTACATGGAATTATATGCTCAGCGAGGAACTGCATGGCCTCCATATGCACTCATTCGACTTTGATGAGCAGGGTAACAAAAACGCAGTGAATCATTCACAAGATGAAATTAGTGAAAATGTAATTTATTGACTATTAACAACATATATCCTAGCAACCACTATAATATCTGCTTGTATCTGGACGTATTTTAACACCCTCACTCATTAATTATTAAAAATACAAAACATACATATCAAAAACTGGATGACTTTTAATAATTAATGCCCATGGAATTACAGCAAAGCTTCATTTTCGGTCCAGAAACAGCTTTGGTCAAAATGTCTGCTTTCATATTTCTGCGAACACCCTTTGGCTACTAGATATTGCACCATTTGACATTTTAAAAATATACCCAGTACAAGAACGTCTTTTATCAACATCTGAAGCCCAATCAGCATCCGAAAATTCTTTGAATTTCTCAAGCACTTCTGACTTTGAATGCAGAAAATAGACATATAACTTTCTTGAGTGGTCATCTATGAAACTCAAAAAATACCTGCTTCCACCAATGGATACAGTCTCCATTGGACCACATAGATCTGAATGCACTAAATCAAGAAGTTTTTCAGCTCGATTTTCACTCGACTTAAAAGACAATCTACATTGTTTTCCTTCTTTACAAACTTCACAATTTTTCAATATGTCAGCATTTCCTGTAAATGTCAGACCTTCAACAACTCCGTCTCGCATTTTGCATAAATCAACACCATTCAATTGTCCAAACCGCTTGTGCCATAAATAAATATCATTACTGACCCAGTGCTCATAACACAATTAACATTTTCAGATTGTATTTTATAAACACCATATCACCAGGCACTACCTGAACAATATTTTCTTGATTTTGATTATACACGGTGCAACCATTTTCATCAAATATCACTCTGTTTTTGTTTTTAACCATCTGCGTAACTGATAGCAAATTTGTGTTTAATCCTGGTACACACAGTACATTTTTAACATCAAATTCTTTACCTTGTACTTTCAGTGTCAAATCTCCTTTTCCACAAACTTTCAACTTTTCACCATTTTGCTGTTAAAATGTCGCTTACCGATGAGGTTTTCACATTTTCCAGCCAATCTTTATGTGGAGTCATGTGTTGTGACGCACCACTGTCGATATACCAAACATTACTATCATGAACACCATTTTTCGATAAAAGTACTGCTGACAATGCCTCTTTTTCTGACTTTGCCTTTTCAGGTAACTTTTCAGTCGACTTAAAACACTGACTTGCTTTATGACCTTTTTTACCACACGTATAGCATTTTATGTATGTCCACATGACCACATGGACACTGCAAATGACCAAGAAGAAAGGAGTGCAATATTATGTTTGGATTTGGAGCTATCTATTTTTATGTATTTTATTACTGCCTGTACAGATTTGGGCCAAGACTGCATGCGTCTGTCAATGCTGCACATTAACATGTGGAATCAATAAACTCTGCAGTAGAAGGTAAGTGACGACAGGGGCAGATAGTTTTTTTGTAACACTATTTGTTTATAGAATTAAGTCGCAACAAAGCACTGCACGTGTGGTAAAAGCTGCGGCAGAAGCAGAAGTGTGAGCCACACAAGCAAAAGCACTCGTAATAACTGACCTAAGTATATCATAAATGTCGGCGTCAACGGAAATCCTTTTGTTGTTCACCTTTTATCATAAATAAATGAGGTTGTCCTCTTTATAATTATATCATTTAAGGTTACAGTGCAATAAAATATGACTTTGACTAAACGTATGACTGTTTAAAACGGGGTCCATTTCCCCAGCACACCCCACTCCGAATTTCGAAATGAAAATTTGCACACGAATTGTGCTCGTTTTGTGCTCAATTGTGCCCTTAAAATTTCGTTTTGTGCTTCACCCCTTCCAGAGATATCATCAATAAACTTTGGGCGGTGCTGGGGAAATGCGAGCACACCCCACTTCGAATTTCGAAATGAAAATTTTCACACGAATTGTGCTCGTTTTGTGCTCAATTGTGCCCTTAAAATTTCGTTTTGTGCTTCATCCCTTGCGGAGATATCGCCAAAAGTATGGGCGGTGCTGGGGAAATGCGAGCACACCCCACTTCGAATTTCGAAATGAAAATTTACACACGAATTGTGCTCGTTTTGTGCTCAATTGTGCCCTTAAAATTTCATTTTGTGCTTCACCCCTTCCAGAGATATCATCAATAAACTTTGGGCGGTGCTGGGGAAATGCGAGCACACCCCACTTCGAATTTCGAAATGAAAATTTGCACACGAATTGTGCTTGTTTTGTGCTCAATTGTGCCCTTAAAATTTCGTTTTGTGCTTCATCCCTTGCGGAGATATCGCCAAATGTATGGGCGGTGCTGGGGAAATGCGAGCACACCCCACTTCGAATTTCAAAATGAAAATTTGCACACGAATTGTGCTCGTTTTGTGCTCAATTGTGCCCTTAAAATTTCGTTTTGTGCTTCATCCCTTGCGGAGATATCGCCAAAAGTATGGGCGGTGCTGGGGAAATGCGAGCACACCCCACTTCGAATTTCGAAATGAAAATTTGCACACGAATTGTGCTCGTTTTGTGCTCAATTGTGCCCTTAAAATTTCGTTTTGTGCTTCATCCCTTGCGGAGATATCGCCAAAAGTATGGGCGGTGCTGGGGAAATGCGAGCACCCCCCACTTCGAATTACGAAATGAAAATTTGCACACGAATTGTGCTCGTTTTGTGCTCAATTGTGCCCTTAAAATTTCGTTTTGTGCTTCATCCCTTGCGGAGATATCGCCAAAAGTATGGGCGGTGCTGGGGAAATGCGAGCACCCCCCACTTCGAATTTCGAAGTGAAAATTTGCACACGAATTGTGCTCGTTTTGTGCTCAATTGTGCCCTTAAAATTTCATTTTGTGCTTCATCCCTTCCAGAGGTATCATGGATAAATTTTGGGCGGTGCTGGGGAAATGCGACCCCAATTTTTAGTATTTACAAAGTAAACCTATTACTTCCTGGAAACCCCAAACGGGGACCTAGCTACGTCCATCTTAAAGTTAAGCAGGACGAAGATAAAACTTGCGACAGAAATGGTCACGGGCCACTGTCGCATGAACAAACACCTGCACAACATGGGACTGACTGAAAGCCCGATATGCAGGGGTTGTGGTGAGGCAGATGAAACGCCCCATCACGTCATTTGCCAATGTGAGGCATTCATAAAGGCAAGGGAACTCCTACTTGGAAATGAAAAAATTACACAAGAGGAAGTAACTAAGATTCGCCCTACTAAAATCCTGCACTTTGTGAAAGATACAGGTATTCTTGAAGGGTAGACAACACCGGGGAGCACAATAGACCAAAAGGTCGCAGTGCGGGAACCTATTGGGACCACCCCCAGAACTATAATAATAATAATAATAATAAACCTATTATTTTCATTATTTTTTTGTTTGCGGTTTACTGTTGTGTATTTGTCAAGGGTGGCCCAACGAAAAGGTAACAGGCGGGTTTCTCGCTAAAAATTTTTTTTTGAGAAATACAAAAACGCGTCAATTGCTATATCGAAGGGGACAACTTTTGTCATACTTTCAATCTGCAATGATTTCATCTCTTAGCGCTGTGAGAACAAAACTACGTCATTTGAAAGGTCTTTCTTTTCTGAATTCAGTACACTAGTTTTTTTTATTTTTAACAAAAAAAGCTTCTGTAAAAAAACAATAGATCTTTCCGAGCTTTTTTTAGTTTTTAAATGCATCAAACTCTTTCCTCATTTTCCATGTTTGCAACTTCAACTTTTTGTTAAAAACAAAAAAACTAAAAAAACTAGTGCACTGAATTCAGAAAAGAAAGACCTTTCAAATGACATATCACTTACCTCATCATCTCTATCTAAATGATAGGGGTTGTTCTCACAGCGCTAAGGGATGAAATCATTTCAGGTTGTAAATAATGAAAAAAGTTGTCCCCCTTAATATAAAAATTGCTATTTTCGAATTTCTCAAAAAAAAATTTCTACCCAGAAACCCGTCTGTTACCTTTTCGTTGGACCACCCTGTATATTATATTACCTTGTTATTTTTTAGTTTTTTTATTTTATTTTGTGATATTCATGGGAAACGGTCTTCGTTTTGTTTTTATTTTTTTATTTGGCTTTAGCTTATTTTGTTTTACTTCCTTTTTACATGTATTGTTCTGTATATATTGTGTAAATATTGTTCGAGGTTTAGTTTATTATTTTCATTTTATCTCATTTTATTTTATTTGTATACATTTGTGGGGTTTCTGTATATTTATTTTTATTCTATTCTATAGGGTGCCCAGAAATGAAGGCGCCAAACGAAAATCCCAGTTAGTAGACATTATTTTACGTCAATTTAACCCAAATTACCTTAGTCCAAAAATGTATGTTAAGCGAGCTGGAGCTCCTTATAGATGGTGTCATGAAGTACTTTTTTTTGTAATATACAGGGTGATTCATTAAGAATGTCCAATCTCTGAACTGTAGATTCCAAACCTCGAAATATGATGATTCTGCCCAACATGCCTTATACAAATATTGATAGTTTCCGAGATACCGGGTGTTTAAAGTTTAAATATGAATTTTGATTTTCGCAATAACTTTCTATTTTTTCACAATTTCTTTTTGAAAATTGGCAGTTTTACCTTTTTTTGCATGAGGATTGCCAATTTGGACTCTAATTTAGCATTGCTAATAGAGGGCGCTAGTTATACTTGGTTGTGTTTAGTAAATCTAAGCAAAAATTTTTTTCGGCTGAACTATTAGCAAACTAATAATAAAATATGGAAAAGCGTTAGATTCTACAAAAAAAAGTTACTCTTGTTTGATTCGTGTAACTCGATCAGTTATCGAGTTATTTGCTTCTAAACAGTTCAATAAATTTTAATTTAAAAAAAAAATTTATTCTCTAAATGTGTAACAACAATAAACTATTATTTATGATCCGTTTTCGCAAAGATCTCTTCATATCAAATAACCCTTGTCTATTATTTTTAATCACATTAATTAATTGTTATTGCGAAAATCAAAATTCATATTTAAACTTTAAACACCCGGTATCTCGGAAACTAGCAATATTTGTATAAGGCATGTTGGGCAGAATCATCATATTTTGAGGTCTGGAATCTACAATTCAGAGATTGGACATTCTTAATGAATCACCCTGTATATTGAAACAGGTGGCTGTCATCTAGAGCACTTACTGTAAAATTTGTTGTTTTTTATATAACTTGATATAAGAGTAATTAGTTAAATAAATTAATAAATTAGTAATTTATTTAAATTTATTTTTCTCGAGAAGGGTGCATCCTAACGATTTGAAACAAGAGCACATTATTTTTAGAAAAGACCCTAGAGAATTCGAATTTGACACAAAAAATGTCAAAAAAATAAATGTAAAAAAAATACAATCCAAAATGTCTGCGGCCCCTCCCACATGAGACGCTAATGGCCGGAGCAAGGAAGTATTATTTACAGCGACCGATATGTGATCAGTAGGGGTCGGAATTTTAAGCATAAAAAATACTTAAAATAAGCCTTATGAATAGCATAAAAAAATAAGAGTTGAAGCATTAAAAAAGCACAAAGATTATAAAATAAGTACATAAATATGCATAATATTTCGTGACTGATCTAAAATATTTTAATATTTCAATACTATTTACCTATAAACGAATTAGAATTTAAATCTTACCGATTTTCGACATGCTCTGCACACCAGTGTGTTATTTTCATACTTAAGTTCGGTGTACTTGGCTATCCAATAGTAGACACTTGGCTTTATTTTAGGCATTTTGCACACGGGTATAAAATCACTAAATATTAATTAAGCAGGTAGGCAGTACACTCGAAGCGTCATGCTAACTGACTTACTTCGCCCCATGCAAATAGGACTCAACAGCCAACACGGATCAAAAATCTGATAGGTAGGCATTTACTTAAATTAATAAATTATGTACCTAAAACAGTCTCATTCTTCAAAGTCATATCATAAACACGCCCCCAAGACAAATACATATTACTTCTAAGAAATTTGTTTACTATAAACTATAAACAGAAATTCGATATCTTTTGGGTTGGGTGCAAAATCTTGCTAAATAAGCTTAAAATATGTCTACAAAAGGAACTGTAGCATAATAAAACATTTCAAGCATTAAATTTGAAAATATGCCTATAAGCATAAAAAAATATGTGTGCTTTTAATTTAACTGTGAAAGATTGGCGCTATGAACAACTTTTGCTGAATTTATCTTCAAAAATACAAATAAGCATTATGCTATAAATCCGAGGCTTAGTGATCAGAAGGTAAGTCATTGTGCAAAGTTTGGACATCTTCGATCGAAACGTTTTTGTTTTTATGGTGGTTTATTTTATATTTTATATTTCATTTTATTATGGTTTTATTTACTAAAGCACTGGTTGTTTTTTTATTTTTTAGAAAATTCCTGTTTATATTTTGTTTTATTGTTAACTTAGAAGATATCTGTTTTTGTTCTGTTTTTGAGATTTCTGTTATTATTATATATTATTATTAAATATTTTCTAATTTTTTATTATTAGTGATATTGTTATTATCATTATTATTATTACGGGGTAGATGCACGGATGATGCCTGGGTAGATCACAAAAAGCAGGCCTACCGAAGGATAAGGTGCAAATGTCTGGCCAGGATTCCCCCAATATGGATCGTCTCAGTTGGACAAGTGCGAGACACTCACAAAGTATGTGGTGTGCCGTCTCGTCCTTACTAATGTTAAGCACTTGAATTTTAAAAGCTAACTTTTATGAAAAATGAATGCTTAACGCATCTCACCCAAACTTTTAAGAGTCTACTTTAGGGAAAGGTAGGCAATAGAAGTATCAAAGTATGCAGCATAAATGAGTACAAAATACAGGGTAGACCATTTTAAGGGCGAATATCTCGAAAAGGAGATTTTTTTCAAAAAATGTTTCAGGTGAAAGTTTTGTGGCTTTGAGGGGGAAAGATGATGACATTATCAATTTAATTGTAGATGGCGCGACTTAAGAGATTTCATCATGACGGCTATTTTTTTAAATGGGAGTTGATTTTTCTTTCCAAATGAAAGTTGTAGCTTTCGTCTGAAACATTTTTTGGAAAAAATTCTCCTTTTCGAGATATTTGCGTGTATCACTTAAAATGGTCTACCCTGTATAGTATATATAAAAGATTGAGACCTGTTTCAATTAGAAATTCCAGATAGAAAGGGCTTCCATTTCGACAACTTCACCCGTAAGTTTCCGTAATATCTATTGAAAGGTGAGAGCACTAATGATGGTAATTTGTGCGCAATGGGGCTGCCATTTCCACTGCCACCCTTAATATCTGTTAGGAGGAAAAGAGCACAAAACGAAATAACGGCACAAAATGAGCACAATTGGTGTGCAAATTTTCAGTTCGAAATTCGGAGTGGGGAGTGCTCGCATTTCCCCAGCACCGCCCATACTTTTGGCGATATCTCCGCAAGGGATGAAGCACAAAACGAAATTTTAAGGGCACAATTGAGCACAATTCGTGTGCAAATTTTCATTTCGAAATTCGAAGTGGGGGGTGCTCGCATTTCCCCAGCACCGCCCATACTTTTGGCGATATCTCCGCAAGGGATGAAGCACAAAACGAAATTTTAAGGGCACAATTGAGCACAAAACGAGCACAATTCGTGTGCAAATTTTCATTTCGAAATTCGAAGTGGGGGGTTCTCGCATTTCCCAAGCACCGCCCATACATTTGGCGATATCTCCGCAAGGGATGAAGCACAAAACGAAATTTTAAGGGCACAATTGAGCACAAAACGAGCACAATTCGTGTGCAAATTTTCATTTCGAAATTCGAAGTGGGGTGTGCTCGCATTTCCCCAGCACCGCCCATACTTTTGGCGATATCTCCGCAAGGGATGAAGCACAAAACGAAATTTTAAGGGCACAATTGAGCACAAAACGAGCACAATTCGTGTGCAAATTTTCATTTCGAAATTCGAAGTGGGGTGTGCTCGCATTTCCCCAGCACCGCCCATACTTTTGGCGATATCTCCGCAAGGGATGAAGCACAAAACGAAATTTTAAGGGCACAATTGAGCACAAAACGAGCACAATTCGTGTGCAAATTTTCATTTCGAAATTCGAAGTGGGGTGTGCTCGCATTTCCCCAGCACCGCCCATACTTTTGGCGATATCTCCGCAAGGGATGAAGCACAAAACGAAATTTTAAGGGCACAATTGAGCACAAAACGAGCACAATTCGTGTGCAAATTTTCATTTCGAAATTCGAAGTGGGGTGTGCTCGCATTTCCCCAGCACCGCCCAAAGTTTATTGATGATATCTCTGGAAGGGGTGAAGCACAAAACATAATTTTAAGGGCACAATTGAGCACAAAACGAGCACAATTCGTGTGCAAATTTTCATTTCGAAATTCGGAGTGGGGTGTGCTGGGGAAATGGACCCTTTAAAACGAATAGAACTATGTGAACGCGTGGGTTGTACCTAATAATTGTATTTAGCAAATGGACAACAATAAACAATTAAGATTTAACTTTTTTTGTAAAAACTTTTGCATCTCATTCTCTCAATTTTTTTTCAATATTTCGATGTATTTTGATAACCTTCAGTAGTATGCCTTCATGTTAAAATTATCAATAGGTATATACAATTTTATTCTTATTATGACAGTATATATTTACATTAAATATCACACATATAACATATAGAACACATATAATAATTCTTTTTATAATGACAATCATACTAATGATATCTTTCAAATAATAATCATTGCTAAGATACACAACACTAAATATAGGACACTAATAAGAAATTTAACAAATATTGAAAATAATGTAGATACATAACGTAAACAATAACAAATATAACACTGACTAACGGTCTATTATAAAGTCTCTGAGATGCCCGTGAAGTTGCCGAACCCTGGTAGGTCGCGACTGTATAGGTGGAACGTCTACAGGAGGTTGGGCCATCACATGAGGCTAAGGCTGAGGCACTGCAGGTGCTGAGACTGGAGCTGCGGGTGTTTCCATAAAAGGAATACCCAAGTTCCTTTGCCTAACTGCAAATGTGACACATTTTTTTGTTGGTGATGCTGGTACTGCAGTCCTCTGTAGTTGATTTGCATGTCGTTTAATGTACTGCCCTTCATCTAGTTTTACGAGGTTTATCAGCTGTCCTAGTACACGAATTATCGTGCCAAATTTCCATATCTTGTTCCCATTGTAGTTTCTGCATCATGAGAGTGGTTATACCTACTTTACTTAGGTACATGTCCTCTCCTTTCACATACAGTACAGAATAGTTTGGAAGTATCAGCACGACATTGACTGGCTTTATGAGAGCTACTGGAACAATGAATGCACAATTTATTGATTCCTAAATGTTTGTAATTAATTGTAGTTCTCTTCTGTGTTGAAGATGATCCGCCATCATGGCCCTGTGGTTCTGATCGTGACCTAGAATAATTGTTGTCATATAATCTTATTTTAGTGTATTGAGGTGAGTCTTGTTTATGTAGAATTTTATTTACGTTTGAGTTGTTGTCATTCTAATGATTTTTTAAAGCAGCTGTTTCAGAACGAGAAGCCTCCAGAGCGGTAGCTTTTTTTAATATTTCTTTAAATTGTTTTTCGTCCGATTGTAATAATTGTTCCCTAATCCAGTCGTCTTTCAGACAACGAATAAACTGGGCTCGTAAGAATAAATCAATAACTGAAACTTCTTCACTGCATTTGCATTTATGCTACATATTCTGTAATTGACTGATTTTCTTGTTGATAATTGTTTAAAAAAGTAGTGTTGAGAGACGACAACATTTCGTGAAGGAGCCAACATTTGTGTGAAATGTTTTTTTAGATCACTATAATTCAAGTTATTGATAGATGTTTCAGAACTAAGTAAAGCAGATAGGTTATTATAATATTGTGATCCCACAGAAACAGCCAATAGTTGTGCTCTTTTTGCATCATATCAATTACATTTCTTACGTTTAAATAAGTTTCAAATCTTTCTATATAATTTTTGAATTTTTCTTTTTTTTTTGATCGAAATTTTCAAAAGAAGGAACAGTACAGGGACTGGTACTTACAGGAATATTTTGAAGGTCCTTGATTTCTTGAATAAGTATTTGTTGTGAATTTTGAAACACTTTTAAAAATTCGTTGAACTGAGCTTGATCCATTTTGTTGAAGTTTCACGTTGTAAAATTTTGAATTCAAAAATTTTTTTCATAAGTTCTTAAAGTTTTCCTCGTCGCCACTGTTTTATTCTTATTATGACAGTATATATGTATATTAAATATCACACATATAACATATAGAACACATATAATTAATTCTTTTTATAATGACAATTCCACTCAGAAAATTTCAACCAATTAGTTTGCACAATTTTGAATCATTCGACCAATTAGGAATGAATTATACTGACAATTCCACTCAGAAAATTTCAACCAATTAGTTTGCACAATTTTGAATCATTCGACCAATTAGGAATGAATTACACTGACAATTACACTAGTGGTTTTTTCACTTTCAAATTCTAATCAACTATCGCAGTATCCGTGCCCGCCGTATAAATACATAGTTTGACATTTGCGAATAATTTATTGCATGATGTTTGTGTTATTTTAAGAATGAGTCCATTTGGTAAAGTTACGAACGGATTTCTAAATTTCTTGTTCGTTAAATTGTCCTGCCGAATTACACTCGAGATTTGTATTTATACCGAGTAAATTTGTGTTGTTTAAATTCTAATCTGTTTCCTTTAGCAATTTGACTCGAAAAACTGTCAACCTAAAAATGCTCCACCTTCGGTGTCGCATTTTTATTGGTTGACAGTTTTTCTCGTCTAATTGCTAGGCAACAGATTCTTATTAAACAACCCAAATTTACCCGGTAAAATACAAACCTCTTGTGCAATTATAAGTGACAATCATACTATAATGATATCTTTCAAATAATAATCATTGCTAAGATACACAACAAGGTGATTTGCCAATTGTCAGTTATACGAATTATTTACACACAGATATTTATTAAATTTAAAAAATAATTAAAGTGTGACGAGCTCCGTTATAGTGGCTGAAAAGTTTGAAAATTTCAAAGTGATACCTCTATTAGTTAATTAATTTGATGGTGATTCTGGATTATGATGCGAGGGTGGTCAGAGGTCCATGTGCACATAGGCCACCTATTCGGGCCCCTTGTACTGCCTCCCTGATTAGGGTTGTTCCACTCAGCAACGTCACTCAAGGCATCCGACATGTGACATGTGAGATAAACCTGATGATGTTGGACAGAGAAGCTGCTATCTTAGTCATGTCCCGCTAGGAATCACCCGACATGAATCATGTTAATTCGACATGTACGGGACACTCACAAAGTATGTGTTGCGCTGTCTTGTCGTCTGTATGGCATCATTGAGTGAAAAGTATAAAGAGGCGGAACTATAATGCAAAATTGCGTACCCTATTGCTGTGTCACTCTTACCCGTATCGGTACTGAACCATCGAGTGAGATAGTCAAATATCAGACCCATCAGGAGCGATGTTAAAACCATTGTAGTTTCGCCTCTTTATACTTTTCACTCAACGGTAGCATCCTCTACAGTCTACAGGATGGTGATTCGATTAAGCCCTTGTGGTGCATGTGTTTTATAAGTTTACAGTGCTCAGAAAGTATGTCGCAGGTTCTTTTTCAAAATGAATTTGATGGAGAGAATGATGGATAAAAAAACGCGGACAAAAATATTACATTTTTCTCATTTATAAGTTTTTCCATTTTTATCTGTCGCATTTTTAAACTTTTTCTGCCAACAATTTCAAGAGAAATTCCACGAATCGGGGTAGTTAGGTTTGCTTATTAGGATAACATGAACTGGAAGAATAAAACGACAAAACCAAAAGTATCAGGAGAGTTGTAGGTGAGTTGTAGATAGTAGCGCTATCTGCTGTAGAAAATGTAACTAAAATTTAATGCAGTTGATTCTTCTTCTAATTGTTAGATGTCAGCACGACGACGATAATTTTCAAAACATAGAATATATAATACCACAGAATGTTAATTCGTCTGTGATAATGTAAATAATCTTTAAATCAGCCTCGCCTCATTCTGGAGGCTCTTCAAATATAAAGAAAAGCTTTAAACTGTGTTAATATTGCGAATTTTTTCAACATTTGGGATTCAAGTCATTATACTGTGTTCAGGTGCCACTTGTAATCGTAAGACCATAATATCATCTTCAATAATATTCTTTTCAATATTGAGATATCTGGCAAGTAGTTTTTTCGTGTTTACCGTAGTTTTTTCCATTGCCAGTGTTATTTCTTAATTTCCTTATAACCTATAATCATAAATAAGGGGGTCCCGATGGATAATCTAATCTTTTTGTTAATTATGGAGGCTATAGATAATGAAGAAAATATGTAAGTATTAGTTCCATTTTGTGATTATTATTTAAAACTGAGTTCTATAGAAAAAACTTCCGACTCTACTGTCATCAATTAAGGGATGAAAGTGTTCCCCTATATCTTTGCCAGAGGTGACTTTTCGAAGTATTTATGGATTGTCACGACAGTTAGCTCATCATCTCATTCTAACAATTGGTCCTCATTTATCGGAGAATGAAGGGAGTTTGTTTATATACCTAAACAAATAAAAGTGAGTGCAGTAATTATATCTTAAATCTTTTGTGTAACTTATTGTTTTTGTGTAGGTGTTAGTAGCGTTACATTTCTTTGCTCGAGGCAATTATCAGAAGATTTCTTTATTGCAATGAATCAGTCATCTGTAAGTAGATGCATATATCTGATATTAATACTGCGTTTTATCATCTTATTCAAGTTCCCAACAACTAATGCAGAATGTGAGGAAGAAAAGCAAAGGTGAATAAATAACTTACTATCGGAGTAAAAATGCAAGGCCTCTGACTTTAGAAGCTTGTATCTCAGTAATTAGCAATCATAATTTAATGAAATAAAGTGCACTTAAAAGACCATTTATTTCTACAAAAAGGTGTAGAGTTTTAGATTTTTACAATACATCGTTAATTTTCTGTATCAATGTATGTGAGGAAAAGCGCTAATTATGACTCAAATCGCACAAGCGCTCCACTTTAAAAATTAATTACGGCTATATTATTGAAACTGAGTGGTAGATACTTATATATTTGAAAAATGTATACTTTTTTGTCAATGTGAGATGCTTTTGAGGCCAATTGGTTTATTAGTCTTAAAGCTATAATGAAAAAACGACATCTTGTGTAACTCAGTACCTGAACGTTCGATATTAACAATTTGACAGTAACATAACAAGGTTAAAGCAATTATATTGTGGTCTAACACGATTCACAAAAATAATGTCATTATACATCGTTTTTTTTAAAAGAAATTTTGTAAAAAGGATGCATGCACCAGTGGAGGGGGGAAGCGCGGCGCGCGGGGTAGCTGTTGTCGTACACTATTGCTATAAAGCGCATGGTTTTGTACAATGCAAAAGAATAATCACATTGTTGTGGGTTGCCGCTCGCTGCTTACGATGTGGTAGATTACCTCTCGCGGGAATATGTGCGTCTTTCTTTCGCGATAAAGATAACATTTACTTTGAATTACAAGAAAACAAATTTTATTTTCAATAAGAGAATAATGCAGTTAGATTTAAGTAATATCAAATTTAGCATTTAAAACAAGAATTTTTCTGTAACTTCCGTAAATTGCGAAATAGCAAATTTTCGGTTAGGGCTTATAAAACCAGTTAATCATATGAATAATCAATATTTATTGGCTGTCGACTTTTCAGAAGTATGTGTGCTACAACATTTGTAAATTTGGTAACAATTTATGAAACAATAACAATTTTATGATAAGTTAAAACTGACCGTCAGCCAGGAAAATTCTAAATACAGCGTTTTTATTGCTGTTAATTAAAATAAAAGTTAAACAACTGATTCTAGCATTTTGGTTTTTACACGTCATGTTAAACATATATAAATGACTAATGTACTGCCCAAAAATGAAGAAATTTCACCCCTCAGTTTTTTTGTTATGATCACTTAAAGTCAGAGGCCTTGCATTTTTACTCCGATAGTAGTGCCTATTTTTTAGTACATACAAACATTATTAGGTTCGTGTTCGTGCAGATGGAAAATGGATTTCCTGGTATAATCGGAGCAATTGATTGCACTCACATTGCTTATCTTCATCACCAGTGGACGATATAAATCATCCAGCAATTGTTTTTTTAAACAAAAATGGGTAGGTACTACAGTTCGAATGTCAGAATGTGCAAATAGTACGAAGTTGCAACGGTAATAAAACCCAATTCTTATTACCTACTATTTCTAGATATGTAATCCAGGGTCAGTGCATGATTCTGGAATTTGGATGACCAATTGGATTAGAAGAGATGTTGAAAAAATGCATTTAAATGGTAATACAAATTGTTGGCTTTTATAGGTAAATTGGCTGAAAATAATATTTACAAAAAACATATGACCCCCATTAATTCTCCTCATTTAACTATGACAGAGGTAAGGTACAAGCGGGCTCTTCAGAGTGTACGAAATGTTATTGAGCGGTTGAACGGTGTACTAAAAGGAAGATTTAGGCATCTGCTTAAGGACTGTGTATTGCATTATAGTCCTTCAGTTGCATCGAAAATTATAAACAGTTGTGCAGTTTTGCACAACATGTGTCTGGATGCTCGAGATCTCGATGAAATATATTATAATGATGATGGTACATTTTATAATCCAATTAAAAGTACAGAAGTGATTTTATATTATTATAGTTGGAGTTTACGAGGTTCCACAAGAGTACAACTATCCCATAAATAATTTACGACGTTGAAGACTCTTACGAGAACGACTCTCGCAATTACATTTTGATTAGGTTCAAAATCTTATGCCCATTTGTGTGAATGTGACAAATATCATCCTGCCCTGCATGTAGAGTTTCTAAGTGTTAAAGCGAGCTCAAAGCTAAATTATTGTGAATATGTCTATGACTTCAAGAACGCTAATTATTACAATATATGTCAATTTTTGGGTAATATTAACTGGGATGTATCTTTAAGTCGACTGAAGTTAGTCGATGCTGTTAGAGTATTCTACAACCACTTATATAACGCTATTGAATTGTTTGTTCTCCAACGTAAATTAAGTCGATCTACATTCCCTTGTTGGTTTAGCAATGAACTTAAAGAGTTAATTAAAGTAAAAAAAGAAGCTCACATTAAATTTAAAACTACGAATTCGAGCTGAGAATTTGCTGTAAAAATGTTAGGATTCAGTGTTATTTGAACTTTATAAATACAGTTGAGAACTCAATTCCTGTAAATATTAAATCATTTTGGAACTTTGTGAATTCTAACAACAGTGATCGTGGCTTACCCAGCATGTTATTCTTAGATGATGCGCATGTAAATAATGGTAGTAATATTGTGAACTTACTTGCAAGTTATTTCGCGTCTGTTTATGCAACTAACCATCCTCATGTACCGGAATATAAATTTATTCAAACAACTGATTGCTCTTATATGAAAATCATGTCGGAGATTGTTGAGAAAATTAATAAGTTAAGTATTTCTAAAGGATCCGAATAGGATTAAATACCAGCGCAAACCGTTCTCATTATTGCTAGACCGCTATTCTTATTATTCAATCATTCCTTAGCAACTGGAGAGTTTCCGGACTGTTGGAAGACTAGTTACTTAACGCCGGTATTCAAATCCGTGGATAAATCAGATGTACGTAACTATCGGCCTATATCTATTATCAGTCTAATACCAAAAATATTTGAAAGTATTATTGCGGATAAAATGAAGCAAATGTTTAGGCAAATTATTATAAACGAACAACATGGATTTACTAAAGGGAGATCTACTTGTACAAATCTACTGTTATACCACCAATTTATTACGAACGCTTTGGAGAATGGGTTCCAGGTTGATGCTGCTTATACGGATTTCTCCAAAGCGTTTGATAAAGTCAATCAACATCAACTCATTGCTAAATTAAAAGCTTATGGCATTACTGGTGCATTATTGTCTTGGTTTTGTAATTACCTAATAAATAGGAAGCAAATAGTAAAGATAAAGAATTTCAGTTCCAATGTAATTAGCGTAACATCTGGTGTACCACAAGGGTCTCACTTAGGTCCCATTCTCTTTAATATCTTCATTAATGATAGTGAACATATTCGACCAGTGCTCTTTTTTACTATTTGCAGATGATTTGAAGGTGTTTGTAAAGGTGGAATCACTGTCTGATACCTTAAAGTTACAGAATGTACTTGATCGATTACTCGTGTGGTGTAACTACAATGACATGGTTTTAAACATTTCTAAATGTTTTATTATGCATTTCTTTAGATGTAAAAATCCAATATTATATAGCTATAATTTAGGTCTGAATTCTCTAATACCTGTTAGTAGTATAAAGGACTTAGGTGTTATTTTTGATTCCACACTATGTTTTAGCTTGCATGTAAATAATACTGTTAACAAGGGTTTTAAGATGTTGGGTTTTTTGAAAAGATCTTCCTGTCAATATTAAAACGCTAAATGTTCTGTACTGCTCCTTAGTTCGAACTCACCTGGAGTATTGCTCTACCGTATGGAATCCCTACTACGAGGTGTACTTAACTCGAATTGAACGAGTGCAAAAAAAATTTTAAGATTAGCCGCTTATAAAATGGGCGTGGGAGTCAATAATAATGAGTTTTCGTATTCCTATATTGAACACGTTTTAGATTTAGATTCCCTTAAATTATGTAGAATTATTTCAGGTTTGTGCATAGTTTTTAAATTATTAAATGATCAGGTTGATTGTCCGAAGTTATTAGAGCAAATTAATTTACATGTTCCTTCTAGAAATACGAGAAGTACTATTCTGTTTCATGTTCCAACTCACAGATCTAATTATGGGCAATTTTCTCCTATTTCTAGGTTGTGTAGTAATAGGCTTAGTTTCTTTGGTACTTCTTTAGTTAAATTTAAGTTAGCACTTAGGCGCCTCCTGAGGTAATCCAAAAGGGGGTTATGGAGGCTGAATGTATAAAAAATGTAGTGAAAATTTTTATATTGCAATGGGGTTTCCCGTTTATTTGTTAATAAATAATTTGTCAATACATTGAACACTTAAAAGGTCATCTACTAACAATAAATTGTTAAGAATTACTACTATTAGTTTAATTGTATTTAGTTATCGATAAGTTCAACAATATTTCACATGCAGATAATACATCCATACATAAGAGTTGAAAAGTTTATGTATATCTGTAGCAGATTTGGCATACACAGCTAATGCAGTACGATACATTAAATCAATAAGAACTTACGATTCTGCTTGTCAATGCCTTTCAAATGCTTAATTTTTTTGGTTGCTAACAATGAAGTCTTGCAATTAGGCTTCGTCGATTTGGTCAGACCGAGCTCTGGTATCTGCATACCAATTATAACTATAATGTTTATTAAATAAAGCAATTTATTTTCTAAGTCGATCAAGATTAGTGGGCATTCCTCCACCTGTCCTCAATCTATGTGTGTAAATATTTCAAGCTTTGATCTTAATTTTGCTAGTCCACTCCCTAATAACCTGATCATATTTCTCAGTAAACAACTAGAAGAGTAAAATATTTCACACCAGCTTCCACTGCTGAGCATCACGTGTTGAACCTGTGCATGCGTTTAATAAACGACACATCTCAGAAAACTCATCTTCAGGTATTGATACTTTTCTAAAAAACTTAAATAAACCCCATATTGCTCTTGCGTGGTTCTAGTTTTAATTTTCTCTGTAATAAGGAATCACACAGTAGAGGCACAATAAAAGAAAAGACACGTTATAATAATTTTATTGTTTCTCTAAAATATCACACAGGCAATGGATACCTTTCGCAATGGCATTTAACTCTGCAACCACTTCTCCCAATCCCTTCTTTTGAGAATCCTGTAATAACTTGTCAGATGCCTTATTTGCTTTAAGTACGTTTTGGTGTATTCGCTGAAACATATTTTTCTAAAAGATCGACACCAATGACAACTCTTACAATAGGTGTTTTCTTTTTGCATCGCTACAGGGTTGGGCACATGCACAATTATCACGTGATTAAAGTGCCTTGCGTCATAAGACATTTCTGCCTTAGGTTAATATAAAACTTAAAATAAAGCTTTTAAAACGAATAGGGTTATTGAGAAATGAGTCAAATTATTTTATAAAACAAATGGTGTGTATTGACAGAGCTGACTTAAAGCTACCACAAAATGCAAAAAGAAAACACCTAATATAATATGTTGCTCTTGAACTTGTTTTTCAATTGAAGTGGAAGCTGTAGCAATAGGCACTTCGCATATCATTAAATCATTTGGCGTAGTTGACTCTTTATGTCCAACGCTTACAACATCACTCTGTACCTAAAGAATGAGTTATATAAATGCATTTTACCTACATATGAACAATAAAATTAACTGACATGTTTATTGATAACATTTTCAACTTCATTGCTGCCAAGTTCTGGTACGAGCTTTTTTCGTCACTTGACTTTTCCATTCTGCGAATACCTATAAGACAACATTTTCATTAATTGCTACGAATAATGCCGCAATATAATAAAACACAATGTACAAAAGTACCACCAGTCGCCACTACCTTTTTTCACCCATCTATATCACGAGTAGGACCAACCCCACAAGCATTTAATTTGTCTGCCAATTTTTACCATAACATTTCAATGTCCTTTGGGATCACATTCTGTGAAAGTTTGCCGTTCCGGGGTGCTGGGTTTTCTTCAAGCACGTTGACGTAGTAACTAAATTGATTTTTACTGGTGCGTGCTTTTTTCTTCGCTCCAGACATTTTCAGTGCTAATTCAATAGATATTTATGTATAAACTTCATCAACAGGCAATAAAAAACTTACCACAAAGGAATACAGGATCAGAAAACAGAAACACGTGCTTATTGTGAGTTAATTCAATACAAACTTACCGCCAAAAAGTTCGGAATCACCGGTTTTTGCCGGGCTTTTTTGTAAGACGAAAAATGAAAGCTAACTTCGGACCGTTCACTTTTCAATAAATGTACATTTACAAGAGTCGTCCTGAATTAACGCCACGTTTCAATGTTAAATACATTTCAATTTTGAGATTGAATACGATTTCAACATTGCAAACTTTTCGAAAGCCTCCAGATCCAGAATAATCCCGATTTTAAGATTATTTACTTTACCACAGACGAATTAACATTCTGTGGTATTATATATTCTATGTTTTTAAAATTCTCGTCGTCGTGCTGACATCTAACAATTAGAAGAAGAATCAACTGCATTAAATTTTAGTTACATTTTCTACAGCAGATAGCGCTACTGTCTACAACTCTCTCAACTCTCCTGATACTTTTGTCATTTTATTCTTCCAGTTCATGTTATCCTAATAGCCTAACCTAACTACCCCGATTCGTGGATTTCTCTTGAAATTGTTGACAGAAAAAGCTTAAAAATGCGACAAATTAAAATGAAAATAACTATTCGTTATAACTAAATGAGATGAACATCGTCTTTTAGAGAATTTTAAGTCTTATCGGTGACGCGTAATCTCAATTTTGATTAATAAAAAGGACTTTTGTAGATGAGAAAAATGAAATAAGTATTTATCGCGTTTATTTAGCCATCCATGACTCTCCATTAAATTACCTACTAATTAATAGTTATCACTTTGAAATGTTTAAAATTCAGTACCTAATTCACAACTTCACAGTTTAATTATTTTTCAAATGCAATAATTGGCTTGAACGCTTGAAATTATGGTTGTGTTTTTGGAAGATCCTGGACTTCACAAAAGGAGATGCTTAGAAACCAGGGACTAGAACCAAAACCGAAAAGAACCGGAAGCGGTACCGTAACCTATTGATTTTATTATAACCGAAACCGGAACCGAAACCTTTATTCGTATTTTCTTTAAAACCTGAACCGGAATCGGAACCCTTTTATTTTTACAGTACTACCGGTATTTTTTTAGGTTTCCAAATATTATCAAAAATTCAAAATTATATGCATTCATTGGCATTGTATAGAAAAGGTGCTACTTTTAGCCACTGATGGCGGAGGCATTAATGTGCTTTCGCTTGCCTATTGCGTTGTCTTTTCAGGGACCGGGCAGATGACGTCATTAACCTATTTTTTTACAGCTCTGAGGGCAAAATTTTTGCTATTCGTAATAAACACAGCCTATAGTGTTCGCATGTACAAGTTGCGCGCGTTAAGAGAACGTGAGAGTTGCATTCACAATTGTCATTTTAGCCCACGTAAACTGAAAATACGTGTTTTATTTAGCGTTTGTTTGCCCTCAGAGCTGTCAAAGTCAGCTGCTGCCCGGACTCTTATGATTCTCAGCCACAAAACACACGGTAAAATTACTTTTCCCCCGTGCATAATACAATAATTTTTTCTATACCCCTCAAAGTAAGCATTACTTTGTAACTAATACAAGTATTACAAAATTAGTTGTTATGTTGATAACGGTTACGGAACTAAAAATACTTTTGAAATCAGAACCTTTATAGAACCCGAAAATTTAGGAACCGGAACCGGAACCTTTTTCATATATTTGTTTAGAACCTGAACCGGAACTGAAACCCATATTTTTGAAGTGGTGGAATTATAACTGGAACCGAAACCCTTATTTCAAAAAGGTTCTGGTCCCTGTTAGAAACACTTGCCAATTGGCAAATTTCTTAAAATCCAGAACATAAGCAGACGTTACATGTAAGTAATCAAAGGTTTATAATTATGATAATTTAATTTATAATTCAGTGAATGTGCAGGATACAATTTCCAGAAGATTGTGGAAGAATGGCTGCTTCTAGAACTTTATCGAGGAAGGTCCACTCGATTGGTGGTCCACTAGCGCTTAACAAAGTGATTCTACATCAATTGCAGGGCAATTTGAATAATTTATTATATTATAATATTACTGTAATACATAGTACCTACAGTAGGTATTACTTTATATTTGTTATTGTTACGCTTTGTAATTTTGCGAGGGTTAAATAAAGTTGAAATTTGAACGTGTTGCTATTTTTGAATTTCGTCTTCTTTAACTTAGTTTACTTCATAAAAGATAGTTTAAAGTAGAAAAAGTGTACCACGTTCACCTATAAGTGTCTCATTTGTACGATAATGGAGGAAAGGGCTCTGCGAAGGGACCCTCTATTTGGATCTTTAAAGAGCGATATCTCCGAAACGGTTCGACTTAGAATGGAACGGTTTGGAATTATTTAATTGTCGTTTAAAGATCTAAAAGAAACAATAGTTACCTGGTCGAATTTCGAGGGTTCGTTTTTTAGCCTGAAAAAACTCAAAGGGGTTAACCTTGCTTTTTTGCAAAAAAATGAAGAAATTTTTTGTTCGAGATAAGTTCAAAATATGTTAGTTTACTTCATAAAAGATAGTTTAGAGTAAAAAAAAGTGTACCAGGTCGAGCTGTAAGTGTCTCATTTGTACGGTAATGGAGGAAAGGGCGCTGCGAAGGGAGCCTCTATTTGGATCTTTAAAGTGCGATATCTCCGAAACGGTTCGACTTAGAATGGAACGGTTTGGAATTATTTAATTGTCGTTTAAAGATCTAAAAGAAACAATAGTTACCTGGTCGAATTTCGAGAGTTCGTTTTTTAGCCACAAAAAATTCAAGGGGTTAACCTTGCTTTTTTTGCAAAAAAATGAAGAAATTTTTTGTTCGAGATACGTGCAAAATATGTTAGTTGACTTCATAAAAGATAGTTTAGAGTAAAAAAAGTGTACCAGGTCGAGCTGTAAGTGTCTCATTTGTACGGTAATGGAGGAAAGGGCGCTGCGAAGGGAGCCTCTATTTGGATCTTTAAAGTGCGATATCTCCGAAACGGTTCGACTTAGAATGGAACGGTTTGGAATTATTTAATTGTCGTTTAAAGATCTAAAAGAAACAATCGCTACTTGGTCGAATTTCGAGGGTTCGTTTTTTAGCCACAAAAAATTCCAAGGGGTTAACCTTGCTTTTTTTGCAAAAAAATGAAGAAATTTTTTGTTCGAGATACGTGCAAAATATGTTAGTTTACTTCATAAAAGATAGTTTAGAGTAAAAAAAGTGTACCAGGTCGAGCTGTAAGTGTCTCATTTGTACGGTAATGGAGGAAAGGGCGCTGCGAAGGGAGCCTCTATTTGGATCTTTAAAGTGCGATATCTCCGAAACGGTTCGACTTAGAATGGAACGGTTTGGAATTATTTAATTGTCGTCTAACGATCTAAAAGAAACAATCGTTACTTGGTCGAATTTCGAGAGTTCGTTTTTTAGCCTGAAAAAACTCAAAGGGGTTAACCTTGCTTTTTTTGCAAAAAAATGAAGAAATTTTTTGTTCGAGATAAGTTCAAAATATGTTAGTTTACTTCATAAAAGATAGTTTAGAGTAAAAAAAAGTGTACCAGGTCGAGCTGTAAGTGTCTCATTTGTACGGTAATGGAGGAAAGGGCGCTGCGAAGGGAGCCTCTATTTGGATCTTTAAAGTGCGATATCTCCGAAACGGTTCGACTTAGAATGGAACGGTTTGGAATTATTTAATTGTCGTTTAAAGATCTAAAAGAAACAATAGTTACCTGGTCGAATTTCGAGAGTTCGTTTTTTAGCCACAAAAAATTCCAAGGGGTTAACCTTGCTTTTTTTGCAAAAAAATGAAGAAATTTTTTGTTCGAGATACGTGCAAAATATGTTAGTTGACTTCATAAAAGATAGTTTAGAGTAAAAAAAGTGTACCAGGTCGAGCTGTAAGTGTCTCATTTGTACGGTAATGGAGGAAAGGGCGCTGCGAAGGGAGCCTCTATTTGGATCTTTAAAGTGCGATATCTCCGAAACGGTTCGACTTAGAATGGAACGGTTTGGAATTATTTAATTGTCGTTTAAAGATCTAAAAGAAACAATAGTTACCTGGTCGAATTTCGAGAGTTCGTTTTTTAGCCTACAAAAACTCCAAGGGGTTAACCTTGCTTTTTTTGCAAAAAAATGAAGAAATTTTTTGTTCGAGATACGTGCAAAATATGTTAGTTGACTTCATAAAAGATAGTTTAGAGTAAAAAAAGTGTACCAGGTCGAGCTGTAAGTGTCTCATTTGTACGGTAATGGAGGAAAGGGCGCTGCGAAGGGAGCCTCTATTTGGATCTTTAAAGTGCGATATCTCCGAAACGGTTCGACTTAGAATGGAACGGTTTGGAATTATTTAATTGTCGTTTAAAGATCTAAAAGAAACAATCGTTACTTGGTCGAATTTCGAGAGTTCGTTTTTTAGCCTAAAAAACTCCAAGGGGTTAACCTTGCTTTTTTTGCAAAAAAATGAAGAAATTTTTTGTTCGAGATACGTTCAAAATATGTTAGTTTACTTCATAAAAGATAGTTTAGAGTAAAAAAAGTGTACCAGGTCGAGCTGTAAGTGTCTCATTTGTACGGTAATGGAGGAAAGGGCGCTGCGAAGGGACCCTCTATTTGGATCTTTAAAGTGCGATATCTCCGAAACGGTTCGACTTAGAATGGAACGGTTTGGAATTATTTAATTGTCGTCTAACGATCTAAAAGAAACAATCGTTACTTGGTCGAATTTCGAGAGTTCGTTTTTTAGCCTGAAAAAACTCAAAGGGGTTAACCTTGCTTTTTTTGCAAAAAAATGAAGAAATTTTTTGTTCGAGATAAGTTCAAAATATGTTAGTTTACTTCATAAAAGATAGTTTAGAGTAAAAAAAGTGTACCAGGTCGAGCTGTAAGTGTCTCATTTGTACGGTAATGGAGGAAAGGGCGCTGCGAAGGGAGCCTCTATTTGGATCTTTAAAGTGCGATATCTCCGAAACGGTTCGACTTAGAATGGAACGGTTTGGAATTATTTAATTGTCGTTTAAAGATCTAAAAGAAACAATAGTTACCTGGTCGAATTTCGAGAGTTCGTTTTTTAGCCTACAAAAACTCCAAGGGGTTAACCTTGCTTTTTTTGCAAAAAAATGAAGAAATTTTTTGTTCGAGATACGTTCAAAATATGTTAGTTTACTTCATAAAAGATAGTTTAGAGTAAAAAAAGTGTACCAGGTCGAGCTGTAAGTGTCTCATTTGTACGGTAATGGAGGAAAGGGCGCTGCGAAGGGAGCCTCTATTTGGATCTTTAAAGTGCGATATCTCCGAAACGGTTCGACTTAGAATGGAACGGTTTGGAATTATTTAATTGTCGTTTAAAGATCTAAAAGAAACAATCGTTACCTGGTCGAATTTCGAGGGTTCGTTTTTTAGCCTGAAAAAACTCAAAGGGGTTAACCTTGCTTTTTTTGCAAAAAAATGAAGAAATTTTTTGTTCGAGATACGTGCAAAATATGTTAGTTTACTTCATAAAAGATAGTTTAGAGTAAAAAAAGTGTACCAGGTCGAGCTGTAAGTGTCTCATTTGTACGGTAATGGAGGAAAGGGCGCTGCGAAGGGAGCCTCTATTTGGATCTTTAAAGTGCGATATCTCCGAAACGGTTCGACTTAGAATGGAACGGTTTGGAATTATTTAATTGTCGTCTAACGATCTAAAAGAAACAATCGTTACTTGGTCGAATTTCGAGAGTTCGTTTTTTAGCCTGAAAAAACTCAAAGGGGTTAACCTTGCTTTTTTTGCAAAAAAATGAAGAAATTTTTTGTTCGAGATAAGTTCAAAATATGTTAGTTTACTTCATAAAAGATAGTTTAGAGTAAAAAAAGTGTACCAGGTCGAGCTGTAAGTGTCTCATTTGTACGGTAATGGAGGAAAGGGCGCTGCGAAGGGAGCCTCTATTTGGATCTTTAAAGTGCGATATCTCCGAAACGGTTCGACTTAGAATGGAACGGTTTGGAATTATTTAATTGTCGTCTAACGATCTAAAAGAAACAATCGTTACTTGGTCGAATTTCGAGAGTTCGTTTTTTAGCCTGAAAAAACTCAAAGGGGTTAACCTTGCTTTTTTTGCAAAAAAATGAAGAAATTTTTTGTTCGAGATAAGTTCAAAATATGTTAGTTTACTTCATAAAAGATAGTTTAGAGTAAAAAAAGTGTACCAGGTCGAGCTGTAAGTGTCTCATTTGTACGGTAATGGAGGAAAGGGCGCTGCGAAGGGAGCCTCTATTTGGATCTTTAAAGTGCGATATCTCCGAAACGGTTCGACTTAGAATGGAACGGTTTGGAATTATTTAATTGTCGTCTAACGATCTAAAAGAAACAATCGTTACTTGGTCGAATTTCGAGAGTTCGTTTTTTAGCCTGAAAAAACTCAAAGGGGTTAACCTTGCTTTTTTTGCAAAAAAATGAAGAAATTTTTTGTTCGAGATAAGTTCAAAATATGTTAGTTTACTTCATAAAAGATAGTTTAGAGTAAAAAAAGTGTACCAGGTCGAGCTGTAAGTGTCTCATTTGTACGGTAATGGAGGAAAGGGCGCTGCGAAGGGAGCCTCTATTTGGATCTTTAAAGTGCGATATCTCCGAAACGGTTCGACTTAGAATGGAACGGTTTGGAATTATTTAATTGTCGTCTAACGATCTAAAAGAAACAATCGTTACTTGGTCGAATTTCGAGAGTTCGTTTTTTAGCCTGAAAAAACTCAAAGGGGTTAACCTTGCTTTTTTTGCAAAAAAATGAAGAAATTTTTGTTCGAGATAAGTTCAAAATATGTTAGTTTACTTCATAAAAGATAGTTTAGAGTAAAAAAAGTGTACCAGGTCGAGCTGTAAGTGTCTCATTTGTACGGTAATGGAGGAAAGGGCGCTGCGAAGGGAGCCTCTATTTGGATCTTTAAAGTGCGATATCTCCGAAACGGTTCGACTTAGAATGGAACGGTTTGGAATTATTTAATTGTCGTTTAACGATCTAAAAGAAACAATCGCTACTTGGTCGAATTTCGAGATTTCGTTTTTTAGCCTGAAAAAACTCAAAGGGGTTAACCTTGCTTTTTTGCAAAAAAATGAAGAAATTTTTTGTTCGAGATACGTGCAAAATATGTTAGTTTACTTCATAAAAGATAGTTTAGAGTAAAAAAAGTGTACCAGGTCGAGCTGTAAGTGTCTCATTTGTACGGTAATGGAGGAAAGGGCGCTGCGAAGGGAGCCTCTATTTGGATCTTTAAAGTGCGATATCTCCGAAACGGTTCGACTTAGAATGGAACGGTTTGGAATTATTTAATTGTCGTCTAACGATCTAAAAGAAACAATCGTTACTTGGTCGAATTTCGAGAGTTCGTTTTTTAGCCTGAAAAAACTCAAAGGGGTTAACCTTGCTTTTTTTGCAAAAAAATGAAGAAATTTTTTGTTCGAGATAAGTTCAAAATATGTTAGTTTACTTCATAAAAGATAGTTTAGAGTAAAAAAAGTGTACCAGGTCGAGCTGTAAGTGTCTCATTTGTACGGTAATGGAGGAAAGGGCGCTGCGAAGGGAGCCTCTATTTGGATCTTTAAAGTGCGATATCTCCGAAACGGTTCGACTTAGAATGGAACGGTTTGGAATTATTTAATTGTCGTTTAAAGATCTAAAAGAAACAATCGTTACTTGGTCGAATTTCGAGAGTTCGTTTTTTAGCCTGAAAAAACTCAAAGGGGTTAACCTTGCTTTTTTTGCAAAAAAATGAAGAAATTTTTTGTTTGAGATAAGTTCAAAATATGTTAGTTGACTTCATAAAAGATAGTTTAGAGTAAAAAAAGTGTACCAGGTCGAGCTGTAAGTGTCTCATTTGTACGGTAGTGGAGGAAAGGGCGCTGCGAAGGGACCCTCTATTTGGATCTTGTAAATTGCGATATCTCCGAAACGGTTCGACTTAGAATGGAACGGTTTGGAATTATTTAATTGTCGTTTAAAGATCTAAAAGAAACAATCGTTACTTGGTCGAATTTCGAGGGTTCGTTTTTTAGCCTGAAAAAACTCAAAGGGGTTAACCTTGCTTTTTTTGCAAAAAAATGAAGAAATTTTGTGTTCGAGATAAGTTCAAAATATGTTAGTTTACTTCATAAAAGATAGTTTAGAGTAAAAAAAGTGTACCAGGTCGAGCTGTAAGTGTCTCATTTGTACGGTAGTGGAGGAAAGGGCGCTGCAAAGGGACCCTGCTTTTTTTGCAAAAAAATGAAGAAATTTTTTGTTCGAGATAAGTTCAAAATATGTTAATTTACTTCATAAAAGATAGTTTAGAGTAAAAAAAAGTGTACCAGGTCGAGCTGTAAGTGTCTCATTTGTACGGTAGTGGAGGAAAGGGCGCTGCAAAGGGACCCTGCTTTTTTTGCAAAAAAATGAAGAAATTTTTTGTTCGAGATAAGTTCAAAATATGTTAATTTACTTCATAAAAGATAGTTTAGAGTAAAAAAAGTGTACCAGGTCGAGCTGTAAGTGTCTCATTTGTACGGTAATGGAGGAAAGGGCGCTGCGAAGGGAGCCTCTATTTGGATCTTTAAAGTGCGATATCTCCGAAACGGTTCGACTTAGAATGGAACGGTTTGGAATTATTTAATTGTCGTCTAACGATCTAAAAGAAACAATCGTTACTTGGTCGAATTTCGAGAGTTCGTTTTTTAGCCTGAAAAAACTCAAAGGGGTTAACCTTGCTTTTTTTGCAAAAAAATGAAGAAATTTTTTGTTCGAGATAAGTTCAAAATATGTTAGTTTACTTCATAAAAGATAGTTTAGTTAGAGTAAAAAAAAGTGTACCAGGTCGAGCTGTAAGTGTCTCATTTGTACGGTAATGGAGGAAAGGGCGCTGCGAAGGGAGCCTCTATTTGGATCTTTAAAGTGCGATATCTCCGAAACGGTTCGACTTAGAATGGAACGGTTTGGAATTATTTAATTGTCGTCTAACGATCTAAAAGAAACAATCGTTACTTGGTCGAATTTCGAGAGTTCGTTTTTTAGCCTAAAAAACTCCAAGGGGTTAACCTTGCTTTTTTTGCAAAAAAATGAAGAATTTTTTGTTCGAGATACGTTCAAAATATGTTAGTTTACTTCATAAAAGATAGTTTAGAGTAAAAAAAGTGTACCAGGTCGAGCTGTAAGTGTCTCATTTGTACGGTAATGGAGGAAAGGGCGCTGCGAAGGGAGCCTCTATTTGGATCTTTAAAGTGCGATATCTCCGAAACGGTTCGACTTAGAATGGAACGGTTTGGAATTATTTAATTGTCGTCTAACGATCTAAAAGAAACAATCGTTACTTGGTCGAATTTCGAGAGTTCGTTTTTTAGCCTAAAAAACTCCAAGGGGTTAACCTTGCTTTTTTTGCAAAAAAATGAAGAATTTTTTGTTCGAGATAAGTTCAAAATATGTTAGTTTACTTCATAAAAGATAGTTTAGAGTAAAAAAAAGTGTACCAGGTCGAGCTGTAAGTGTCTCATTTGTACGGTAATGGAGGAAAGGGCGCTGCGAAGGGAGCCTCTATTTGGATCTTTAAAGTGCGATATCTCCGAAACGGTTCGACTTAGAATGGAACGGTTTGGAATTATTTAATTGTCGTCTAACGATCTAAAAGAAACAATCGTTACTTGGTCGAATTTCGAGAGTTCGTTTTTTAGCCACAAAAAATTCCAAGGGGTTAACCTTGCTTTTTTTGCAAAAAAATGAAGAAGTTTTTTGTTCGAGATACGTGCAAAATATGTTAGTTTACTTCATAAAAGATAGTTTAGAGTAAAAAAAGTGTACCAGGTCGAGCTGTAAGTGTCTCATTTGTACGGTAGTGGAGGAAAGGGCGCTGCGAAGGGAGCCTCTATTTGGATCTTTAAAGTGCGATATCTCCGAAACGGTTCGACTTAGAATGGAACGGTTTGGAATTATTTAATTGTCGTTTAAAGATCTAAAAGAAACAATCGTTACTTGGTCGAATTTCGAGAGTTCGTTTTTTAGCCTGAAAAAACTCAAAGCTTTTTTTGCAAAAAAATGAAGAAATTTTTTGTTTGAGATAAGTTCAAAATATGTTAGTTGACTTCATAAAAGATAGTTTAGAGTAAAAAAAGTGTACCAGGTCGAGCTGTAAGTGTCTCATTTGTACGGTAGTGGAGGAAAGGGCGCTGCGAAGGGAGCCTCTATTTGGATCTTTAAAGTGCGATATCTCCGAAACGGTTCGACTTAGAATGGAACGGTTTGGAATTATTTAATTGTCGTCTAACGATCTAAAAGAAACAATAGTTACTTGGTCGAATTTCGAGAGTTCGTTTTTTAGCCACAAAAAATTCCAAGGGGTTAACCTTGCTTTTTTTGCAAAAAAATGAAGAAATTTTTTGTTCGAGATACGTGCAAAATATGTTAGTTTACTTCATAAAAGATAGTTTAGAGTAAAAAAAGTGTACCAGGTCGAGCTGTAAGTGTCTCATTGTACGGTAGTGGAGGAAAGGGCGCTGCAAAGGGACCCTGCTTTTTTGCAAAAAAATGAAGAAATTTTTTGTTCGAGATAAGTTCAAAATATGTTAGTTTACTTCATAAAAGATAGTTTAGAGTAAAAAAAAGTGTACCAGGTCGAGCTGTAAGTGTCTCATTTGTACGGTAGTGGAGGAAAGGGCGCTGCAAAGGGACCCTGCTTTTTTGCAAAAAAATGGAGAAATTTTTTGTTCGAGATAAGTTCAAAATATGTTAGTTTACTTCATAAAAGATAGTTTAGAGTAAAAAAAGTGTACCAGGTCGAGCTGTAAGTGTCTCATTTGTACGGTAGTGGAGGAAAGGGCGCTGCGAAGGGACCCTCTATTTGGATCTTGTAAATTGCGATATCTCCGAAACGGTTCGACTTAGAATGGAACGGTTTGGAATTATTTAATTGTCGTCTAATGATCTAAAAGGTGGACTTTGAAGTTGGTCGAATTTCGAGAGTTCGTTTTTTAGCCACAAAAAACTCAAAGGGGTTAACCTTGCTTTTTTTGCAAAAAAATGAAGAAATTTTTTGTTCGAGATACGTGCAAAATATGTTAGTTTACTTCATAAAAGATAGTTTAGAGTAAAAAAAGTGTACCAGGTCGAGCTGTAAGTGTCTCATTTGTACGGTAGTGGAGGAAAGGGCGCTGCGAAGGGACCCTCTATTTGGATCTTTAAAGTGCGATATCTCCAAAACGATTCGACTTAGAATGGAACGGCTTGGAATTATTTAATTGGCGTCTAATGATCTAAAAGGTGGACATTTGAAGTTGGTCGAATTTCGAGAGTTCGTTTTTTAGCCACAAAAAACTCAAAGGGGTTAACCTTGCTTTTTTTGCAAAAAAATGAAGAAATTTTTTGTTCGAGATACGTGCAAAATATGTTAGTTTACTTCATAAAAGATAGTTTAGAGTAAAAAAAGTGTACCAGGTCGAGCTGTAAGTGTCTCATTTGTACGGTAGTGGAGGAAAGGGCGCTGCGAAGGGACCCTCTATTTGGATCTTTAAAGTGCGATATCTCCAAAACGATTCGACTTAGAATGGAACGGCTTGGAATTATTTAATTGGCGTCTAATGATCTAAAAGGTGGACTTTGAAGTTGGTCGAATTTCGAGAGTTCGTTTTTTAGCCACAAAAAACTCAAAGGGGTTAACCTTGCTTTTTTTGCAAAAAAATGAAGAAATTTTTTGTTCGAGATACGTGCAAAATATGTTAGTTTACTTCATAAAAGATAGTTTAGAGTAAAAAAAGTGTACCAGGTCGAGCTGTAAGTGTCTCATTTGTACGGTAGTGGAGGAAAGGGCGCTGCGAAGGGACCCTCTATTTGGATCTTGTAAATTGCGATATCTCCGAAACGGTTCGACTTAGAATGGAACGGTTTGGAATTATTTAATTGTCGTCTAACGATCTAAAAGAAACAATCGTTACTTGGTCGAATTTCGAGAGTTCGTTTTTTAGCCTTGCGTTTTTTGCAAAAAAATGAAGAAATTTTTTGTTCGAGATAAGTTCAAAATACGTTAGTTTACTTCATAAAAGATAGTTTAGAGTAAAAAAAGTGTAGCAGGTCGAGCTGTAAGTGTCTTATTTGTACGGTAGTGGAGGAAAGGGCGCTGCGAAGGGACCCTGCTTTTTTTGCAAAAAAATGAAGAAATTTTTTGTTCGAGATAAGTTCAAAATATGTTAGTTTACTTCATAAAAGATAGTTTAGAGTAAAAAAAGTGTACCAGGTCGAGCTGTAAGTGTCTCATTTGTACGGTAATGGAGGAAAGGGCGCTGCGAAGGGAGCCTCTATTTGGATCTTTAAAGTGCGATATCTCCGAAACGGTTCGACTTAGAATGGAACGGTTTGGAATTATTTAATTGTCGTTTAAAGATCTAAAAGAAACAATCGTTACTTGGTCGAATTTCGAGAGTTCGTTTTTTAGCCTGAAAAAACTCAAAGGGGTTAACCTTGCTTTTTTTGCAAAAAAATGAAGAAATTTTTTGTTTGAGATATGTTCAAAATATGTTAGTTGACTTCATAAAAGATAGTTTAGAGTAAAAAAAGTGTACCAGGTCGAGCTGTAAGTGTCTCATTTGTACGGTAATGGAGGAAAGGGCGCTGCGAAGGGAGCCTCTATTTGGATCTTTAAAGTGCGATATCTCCAAAACGATTCGACTTAGAATGGAACGGTTTGGAATTATTTAATTGTCGTCTAACGATCTAAAAGAAACAATCGTTACTTGGTCGAATTTCGAGAGTTCGTTTTTTAGCCTGAAAAAACTCAAAGGGGTTAACCTTGCTTTTTTTGCAAAAAAATGAAGAAATTTTGTGTTCGAGATAAGTTCAAAATATGTTAGTTTACTTCATAAAAGATAGTTTAGACTTAGAGTAAAAAAAGTGTACCAGGTCGAGCTGTAAGTGTCTCATTTGTACGGTAGTGGAGGAAAGGGCGCTGCGAAGGGAGCCTCTATTTGGATCTTTAAAGTGCGATATCTCCAAAACGATTCGACTTAGAATGGAACGGTTTGGAATTATTTAATTGTCGTCTAACGATCTAAAAGAAACAATCGTTACTTGGTCGAATTTCGAAAGTTCGTTTTTTAGCCACAAAAAATTCCAAGGGGTTAACCTTGCTTTTTTTGCAAAAAAATGAAGAAAATTTTTGTTCGAGATAAGTTCAAAATATGTTAGTTGACTTCATAAAAGATAGTTTACAGTAAAAAAAGTGTACCAGGTCGAGCTGTAAGTGTCTCATTTGTACGTAATGGAGGAAAGGGCGCTGCGAAGGGACCCTCTATTTGGATCTTTAAAGTGCGATATCTCCAAAACGATTCGACTTAGAATGGAACGGCTTGGAATTATTTAATTGGCGTCTAATGATCTAAAAGGTGACTTTGAAGTTGGTCGAATTTCGAGAGTTCGTTTTTTAGCCACAAAAAACTCAAAGGGGTTAACCTTGCTTTTTTTGCAAAAAAATGAAGAAATTTTTTGTTCGAGATACGTGCAAAATATGTTAGTTTACTTCATAAAAGATAGTTTAGAGTAAAAAAAGTGTACCAGGTCGAGCTGTAAGTGTCTCATTTGTACGGTAGTGGAGGAAAGGGCGCTGCGAAGGGACCCTCTATTTGGATCTTGTAAATTGCGATATCTCCGAAACGGTTCGACTTAGAATGGAACGGTTTGGAATTATTTAATTGTCGTCTAACGATCTAAAAGAAACAATCGTTACTTGGTCGAATTTCGAGAGTTCGTTTTTTAGCCTTGCGTTTTTTGCAAAAAAATGAAGAAATTTTTTGTTCGAGATAAGTTCAAAATACGTTAGTTTACTTCATAAAAGATAGTTTAGAGTAAAAAAAGTGTAGCAGGTCGAGCTGTAAGTGTCTTATTTGTACGGTAGTGGAGGAAAGGGCGCTGCGAAGGGACCCTGCTTTTTTTGCAAAAAAATGAAGAAATTTTTTGTTCGAGATAAGTTCAAAATATGTTAGTTTACTTCATAAAAGATAGTTTAGAGTAAAAAAAGTGTACCAGGTCGAGCTGTAAGTGTCTCATTTGTACGGTAATGGAGGAAAGGGCGCTGCGAAGGGAGCCTCTATTTGGATCTTTAAAGTGCGATATCTCCAAAACGATTCGACTTAGAATGGAACGGTTTGGAATTATTTAATTGTCGTTTAAAGATCTAAAAGAAACAATCGTTACTTGGTCGAATTTCGAGAGTTCGTTTTTTAGCCTGAAAAAACTCAAAGGGGTTAACCTTGCTTTTTTTGCAAAAAAATGAAGAAATTTTTTGTTTGAGATAAGTTCAAAATATGTTAGTTTACTTCATAAAAGATAGTTTAGAGTAAAAAAAGTGTACCAGGTCGAGCTGTAAGTGTCTCATTTGTACGGTAATGGAGGAAAGGGCGCTGCGAAGGGAGCCTCTATTTGGATCTTTAAAGTGCGATATCTCCGAAACGGTTCGACTTAGAATGGAACGGTTTGGAATTATTTAATTGTCGTTTAAAGATCTAAAAGAAACAATCGTTACTTGGTCGAATTTCGAGAGTTCGTTTTTTAGCCACAAAAAATTCCAAGGGGTTAACCTTGCTTTTTTTGCAAAAAAATGAAGAAATTTTTTGTTCGAGATACGTGCAAAATATGTTAGTTTACTTCATAAAAGATAGTTTAGAGTAAAAAAAGTGTACCAGGTCGAGCTGTAAGTGTCTCATTTGTACGGTAGTGGAGGAAAGGGCGCTGCGAAGGGACCCTCTATTTGGATCTTGTAAATTGCGATATCTCCGAAACGGTTCAACTTAGAATGGAACGGTTTGGAATTATTTAATTGTCGTTTAAAGATCTAAAAGAAACAATAGTTACTTGGTCGAATTTCGAGGGTTCGTTTTTTAGCCTGAAAAACTCAAAGGGGTTAACCTTGCTTTTTTTGCAAAAAAATGAAGAAATTTTTTGTTTGAGATAAGTTCAAAATATGTTAGTTGACTTCATAAAAGATAGTTTAGAGTAAAAAAGTGTACCAGGTCGAGCTGTAAGTGTCTCATTTGTACGTAATGGAGGAAAGGGCGCTGCGAAGGGACCCTCTATTTGGATCTTTAAAGTGCGATATCTCCAAAACGATTCGACTTAGAATGGAACGGTTTGGAATTATTTAATTGTCGTTTAAAGATCTAAAAGAAACAATAGTTACTTGGTCGAATTTCGAGGGTTCGTTTTTTAGCCTGAAAAACTCAAAGGGGTTAACCTTGCTTTTTTTGCAAAAAAATGAAGAAATTTTTTGTTTGAGATAAGTTCAAAATATGGTAGTTGACTTCATAAAAGATAGTTTAGAGTAAAAAAAGTGTACCAGGTCGAGCTGTAAGTGTCTCATTTGTACGTAATGGAGGAAAGGGCGCTGCGAAGGGACCCTCTATTTGGATCTTTAAAGTGCGATATCTCCAAAACGATTCGACTTAGAATGGAACGGCTTGGAATTATTTAATTGGCGTCTAATGATCTAAAAGGTGGACTTTGAAGTTGGTCGAATTTCGAGAGTTCGTTTTTTAGCCACAAAAAATTACAAGGGGTTAACCTTGCTTTTTTTGCAAAAAAATGAAGAAATTTTTTGTTCGAGATAAGTTCAAAATACGTTAGTTTACTTCATAAAAGATAGTTTAGAGTAAAAAAAGTGTAGCAGGTCGAGCTGTAAGTGTCTTATTTGTACGGTAGTGGAGGAAAGGGCGCTGCGAAGGGACCCTCTATTTGGATCTTGTAAATTGCGATATCTCCGAAACGGTTCGACTTAGAATGGAACGGTTTGGAATTATTTAATTGTCGTCTAACGAACTAAAAGAAACAATAGTTACTTGGTCGAATTTCGAGAGTTCGTTTTTTAGCCACAAAAAATTCCAAGGGGTTAACCTTGCTTTTTTTGCAAAAAAATGAAGAAATTTTTTGTTCGAGATACGTGCAAAATATGTTAGTTTACTTCATAAAAGATAGTTTAGAGTAAAAAAAGTGTACCAGGTCGAGCTGTAAGTGTATCATTTGTACGGTAGTGGAGGAAAGGGCGCTGCGAAGGGAGCCTCTATTTGGATCTTGTAAATTGCGATATCTCCGAAAAGGTTCGACTTAGAATGGAACGGTTTGGAATTATTTAATTGTCGTCTAACGATCTAAAAGAAACAATCGTTACTTGGTCGAATTTCGAGAGTTCGTTTTTTAGCCTTGCGTTTTTTGCAAAAAAATGAAGAAATTTTTTGTTCGAGATAAGTTCAAAATATGTTAGTTTACTTCATAAAAGATAGTTTAGAGTAAAAAAAGTGTAGCAGGTCGAGCTGTAAGTGTCTCATTTGTACGGTAATGAAGCAAAGGGCGCTGCGAAGGGACCCTCTATTTGGATCTTCAAAGTGCGATATCTCCGAAACGGTTCGACTTAGAATGGAACGGTTTGGAATTATTTAATTGTCGTCTAACGATCTAAAAGAAACAATCGTTACTTGGTCGAATTTCGAGAGTTCGTTTTTTAGCCTTGCGTTTTTTGCAAAAAAATGATGAAATTTTTTGTTCGAGATAAGTTCAAAATATGTTAGTTTACTTCATAAAAGATAGTTTAGAGTAAAAAAAGTGTAGCAGGTCGAGCTGTAAGTGTCTCATTTGTACGGTAATGAAGCAAAGGGCGCTGCGAAGGGACCCTCTATTTGGATCTTCAAAGTGCGATATCTCCGAAACGGTTCGACTTAGAATGGAACGGTTTGGAATTATTTAATTGTCGTCTAACGATCTAAAAGAAACAATCGTTACTTGGTCGAATTTCGAGAGTTCGTTTTTTAGCCTGAAAAAACTCAAAGGGGTTAACCTTGCTTTTTTTGCAAAAAAATGAAGAAATTTTTTGTTCGAGATAAGTTCAAAATATGTTAGTTTACTTCATAAAAGATAGTTTAGAGTAAAAAAAGTGTACCAGGTCGAGCTGTAAGTGTCTCATTTGTACGGTAGTGGAGGAAAGGGCGCTGCGAAGGGACCCTCTATTTGGATCTTTAAAGTGCGATATCTCCGAAACGGTTCGACTTAGAATGGAACGGTTTGGAATTATTTAATTGTCGTCTAACGATCTAAAAGAAACAATCGTTACTTGGTCGAATTTCGAGAGTTCGTTTTTTAGCCTAAAAAACTCCAAGGGGTTAACCTTGCTTTTTTTGCAAAAAAATGAAGAAATTTTTTGTTCGAGATACGTTCAAAATATGTTAGTTTACTTCATAAAAGATAGTTTAGAGTAAAAAAAGTGTACGAGGTCGAGCTGTAAGTGTCTCATTTGTACGGTAGTGGAGGAAAGGGCGCTGCGAAGGGACCCTCTATTTGGATCTTTAAAGTGCGATATCTCCGAAACGGTTCGACTTAGAATGGAACGGTTTGGAATTATTTAATTGTCGTCTAACGATCTAAAAGAAACAATCGTTACTTGGTCGAATTTCGAGAGTTCGTTTTTTAGCCTAAAAAACTCCAAGGGGTTAACCTTGCTTTTTTTGCAAAAAAATGAAGAAATTTTTTGTTCGAGATACGTTCAAAATATGTTAGTTTACTTCATAAAAGATAGTTTAGAGTAAAAAAAGTGTACCAGGTCGAGCTGTAAGTGTCTCATTTGTACGGTAGTGGAGGAAAGGGCGCTGCGAAGGGACCCTCTATTTGGATCTTTTAAATTGCGATATCTCCGAAACGGTTCGACTTAGAATGGAACGGTTTGGAATTATTTAATTGTCGTTTAAAGATCTAAAAGAAACAATAGTTACTTGGTCGAATTTCGAGGGTTCGTTTTTTAGCCTGAAAAAACTCAAAGGGGTTAACCTTGCTTTTTTTGCAAAAAAATGAACAAATTTTTTGTTTGAGATAAGTTCAAAATATGTTAGTTGACTTCATAAAAGATAGTTTAGAGTAAAAAAAGTGTACCAGGTCGAGCTGTAAGTGTCTCATTTGTACGGTAGTGGAGGAAAGGGCGCTGCAAAGGGACCCTGCTTTTTTTGCAAAAAAATGAAGAAATTTTTGTTCGAGATAAGTTCAAAATATGTTAGTTTACTTCATAAAAGATAGTTTAGAGTAAAAAAAGTGTACCAGGTCGAGCTGTAAGTGTCTCATTTGTACGGTAGTGGAGGAAAGGGCGCTGCAAAGGGACCCTGCTTTTTTTGCAAAAAAATGAAGAAATTTTTTGTTCGAGATAAGTTCAAAATATGTTAGTTTACTTCATAAAAGATAGTTTAGAGTAAAAAAAGTGTACCAGGTCGAGCTGTAAGTGTCTCATTTGTACGGTAATGGAGGAAAGGGCGCTGCGAAGGGACCCTCTATTTGGATCTTTAAAGTGCGATATCTCCAAAACGATTCGACTTAGAATGGAACGGTTTGGAATTATTTAATTGTCGTCTAACGATCTAAAAGAAACATCGTTACTTGGTCGAATTTCGAGAGTTCGTTTTTTAGCCTAAAAAACTCAAAGGGGTTAACCTTGCTTTTTTTGCAAAAAAATGAAGAAATTTTTTGTTCGAGATACGTTCAAAATATGTTAGTTTACTTCATAAAAGATAGTTTAGAGTAAAAAAAGTGTACCAGGTCGAGCTGTAAGTGTCTCATTTGTACGGTAGTGGAGGAAAGGGCGCTGCGAAGGGACCCTCTATTTGGATCTTTAAAGTTGCGATATCTCCGAAACGGTTCGACTTAGAATGGAACGGTTTGGAATTATTTAATTGTCGTCTAACGATCTAAAAGAAACAATCGTTACTTGGTCGAATTTCGAGAGTTCGTTTTTTAGCCTTGCGTTTTTTGCAAAAAAATGAAGAAATTTTTTGTTCGAGATAAGTTCAAAATACGTTAGTTTACTTCATAAAGATAGTTTAGAGTAAAAAAAGTGTAGCAGGTCGAGCTGTAAGTTTATTTTGTACGGTAGTGGAGGAAAGGGCGCTGCGAAGGGACCCTGCTTTTTTTGCAAAAAAATGAAGAATTTTTTGTTCGAGATAAGTTCAAAATATGTTAGTTTACTTCATAAAAGATAGTTTAGAGTAAAAAAAGTGTACCAGGTCGAGCTGTAAGTGTCTCATTTGTACGGTAATGGAGGAAAGGGCGCTGCGAAGGGAGCCTCTATTTGGATCTTTAAAGTGCGATATCTCCAAAACGATTCGACTTAGAATGGAACGGTTTGGAATTATTTAATTGTCGTTTAAAGATCTAAAAGAAACAATCGTTACTTGGTCGAATTTCGAGAGTTCGTTTTTTAGCCTGAAAAAACTCAAAGGGGTTAACCTTGCTTTTTTTGCAAAAAAATGAAGAAATTTTTTGTTCGAGATAAGTTCAAAATATGTTAGTTTACTTCATAAAAGATAGTTTAGAGTAAAAAAAGTGTACCAGGTCGAGCTGTAAGTGTCTCATTTGTACGGTAATGGAGGAAAGGGCGCTGCGAAGGGACCCTCTATTTGGATCTTTAAAGTGCGATATCTCCGAAACGGTTCGACTTAGAATGGAACGGTTTGGAATTATTTAATTGTCGTCTAACGATCTAAAAGAAACAATCGTTACTTGGTCGAATTTCGAGAGTTCGTTTTTTAGCCTGAAAAAACTCAAAGGGGTTAACCTTGCTTTTTTTGCAAAAAAATGAAGAAATTTTTTGTTCGAGATAAGTTCAAAATATGTTAGTTTACTTCATAAAAGATAGTTTAGAGTAAAAAAAGTGTACCAGGTCGAGCTGTAAGTGTCTCATTTGTACGGTAGTGGAGGAAAGGGCGCTGCGAAGGGACCCTCTATTTGGATCTTTAAAGTGCGATATCTCCGAAACGGTTCGACTTAGAATGGAACGGTTTGGAATTATTTAATTGTCGTCTAACGATCTAAAAGAAACAATCGTTACTTGGTCGAATTTCGAGAGTTCGTTTTTTAGCCTGAAAAAACTCAAAGGGGTTAACCTTGCTTTTTTTGCAAAAAAATGAAGAAATTTTTGTTCGAGATAAGTTCAAAATATGTTAGTTTACTTCATAAAAGATAGTTTAGAGTAAAAAAAGTGTACCAGGTCGAGCTGTAAGTGTCTCATTTGTACGGTAATGGAGGAAAGGGCGCTGCGAAGGGACCCTCTATTTGGATCTTTAAAGTGCGATATCTCCGAAACGGTTCGACTTAGAATGGAACGGTTTGGAATTATTTAATTGTCGTCTAACGATCTAAAAGAAACAATCGTTACTTGGTCGAATTTCGAGAGTTCGTTTTTTAGCCTGAAAAAACTCAAAGGGGTTAACCTTGCTTTTTTTGCAAAAAAATGAAGAAATTTTTTGTTCGAGATAAGTTCAAAATATGTTAGTTTACTTCATAAAAGATAGTTTAGAGTAAAAAAAGTGTACCAGGTCGAGCTGTAAGTGTCTCATTTGTACGGTAGTGGAGGAAAGGGCGCTGCGAAGGGACCCTCTATTTGGATCTTTAAAGTGCGATATCTCCGAAACGGTTCGACTTAGAATGGAACGGTTTGGAATTATTTAATTGTCGTCTAACGATCTAAAAGAAACAATCGTTACTTGGTCGAATTTCGAGAGTTCGTTTTTTAGCCTGAAAAAACTCAAAGGGGTTAACCTTGCTTTTTTTGCAAAAAAATGAAGAAATTTTTTGTTCGAGATAAGTTCAAAATATGTTAGTTTACTTCATAAAAGATAGTTTAGAGTAAAAAAAGTGTACCAGGTCGAGCTGTAAGTGTCTCATTTGTACGGTAGTGGAGGAAAGGGCGCTGCGAAGGGACCCTCTATTTGGATCTTTAAAGTGCGATATCTCCGAAACGGTTCGACTTAGAATGGAACGGTTTGGAATTATTTAATTGTCGTCTAACGATCTAAAAGAAACAATCGTTACTTGGTCGAATTTCGAGAGTTCGTTTTTTAGCCTGAAAAAACTCAAAGGGGTTAACCTTGCTTTTTTTGCAAAAAAATGAAGAAATTTTTTGTTCGAGATAAGTTCAAAATATGTTAGTTTACTTCATAAAAGATAGTTTAGAGTAAAAAAAGTGTACCAGGTCGAGCTGTAAGTGTCTCATTTGTACGGTAGTGGAGGAAAGGGCGCTGCGAAGGGACCCTCTATTTGGATCTTTAAAGTGCGATATCTCCGAAACGGTTCGACTTAGAATGGAACGGTTTGGAATTATTTAATTGTCGTCTAACGATCTAAAAGAAACAATCGTTACTTGGTCGAATTTCGAGAGTTCGTTTTTTAGCCTGAAAAAACTCAAAGGGGTTAACCTTGCTTTTTTTGCAAAAAAATGAAGAAATTTTTTGTTCGAGATAAGTTCAAAATATGTTAGTTTACTTCATAAAAGATAGTTTAGAGTAAAAAAAGTGTACCAGGTCGAGCTGTAAGTGTCTCATTTGTACGGTAGTGGAGGAAAGGGCGCTGCGAAGGGACCCTCTATTTGGATCTTTAAAGTGCGATATCTCCGAAACGGTTCGACTTAGAATGGAACGGTTTGGAATTATTTAATTGTCGTCTAACGATCTAAAAGAAACAATCGTTACTTGGTCGAATTTCGAGAGTTCGTTTTTTAGCCTGAAAAAACTCAAAGGGGTTAACCTTGCTTTTTTTGCAAAAAAATGAAGAAATTTTTTGTTCGAGATAAGTTCAAAATATGTTAGTTTACTTCATAAAAGATAGTTTAGAGTAAAAAAAGTGTACCAGGTCGAGCTGTAAGTGTCTCATTTGTACGGTAGTGGAGGAAAGGGCGCTGCGAAGGGACCCTCTATTTGGATCTTTAAAGTGCGATATCTCCGAAACGGTTCGACTTAGAATGGAACGGTTTGGAATTATTTAATTGTCGTCTAACGATCTAAAAGAAACAATCGTTACTTGGTCGAATTTCGAGAGTTCGTTTTTTAGCCTGAAAAAACTCAAAGGGGTTAACCTTGCTTTTTTTGCAAAAAAATGAAGAAATTTTTTGTTCGAGATAAGTTCAAAATATGTTAGTTTACTTCATAAAAGATAGTTTAGAGTAAAAAAAGTGTACCAGGTCGAGCTGTAAGTGTCTCATTTGTACGGTAATGGAGGAAAGGGCGCTGCGAAGGGACCCTCTATTTGGATCTTTAAAGTGCGATATCTCCGAAACGGTTCGACTTAGAATGGAACGGTTTGGAATTATTTAATTGTCGTTTAACGATCTAAAAGAAACAATCGTTACTTGGTCGAATTTCGAGAGTTCGTTTTTTAGCCTGAAAAAACTCAAAGGGGTTAACCTTGCTTTTTTTGCAAAAAAATGAAGAAATTTTTTGTTCGAGATAAGTTCAAAATATGTTAGTTTACTTCATAAAAGATAGTTTAGAGTAAAAAAAGTGTACCAGGTCGAGCTGTAAGTGTCTCATTTGTACGGTAGTGGATGAAAGGGCGCTGCGAAGGGACCCTCTATTTGGATCTTTAAAGTGCGATATCTCCGAAACGGTTCGACTTAGAATGGAACGGTTTGGAATTATTTAATTGTCGTCTAACGATCTAAAAGAAACAATCGTTACTTGGTCGAATTTCGAGAGTTCGTTTTTTAGCCTGAAAAAACTCAAAGGGGTTAACCTTGCTTTTTTTGCAAAAAAATGAAGAAATTTTTTGTTCGAGATAAGTTCAAAATATGTTAGTTTACTTCATAAAAGATAGTTTAGAGTAAAAAAAGTGTACCAGGTCGAGCTGTAAGTGTCTCATTTGTACGGTAGTGGAGGAAAGGGCGCTGCGAAGGGACCCTCTATTTGGATCTTTAAAGTGCGATATCTCCGAAACGGTTCGACTTAGAATGGAACGGTTTGGAATTATTTAATTGTCGTCTAACGATCTAAAAGAAACAATCGTTACTTGGTCGAATTTCGAGAGTTCGTTTTTTAGCCTGAAAAAACTCAAAGGGGTTAACCTTGCTTTTTTTGCAAAAAAATGAAGAAATTTTTTGTTCGAGATAAGTTCAAAATATGTTAGTTTACTTCATAAAAGATAGTTTAGAGTAAAAAAAGTGTACCAGGTCGAGCTGTAAGTGTCTCATTTGTACGGTAGTGGAGGAAAGGGCGCTGCGAAGGGACCCTCTATTTGGATCTTTAAAGTGCGATATCTCCGAAACGGTTCGACTTAGAATGGAACGGTTTGGAATTATTTAATTGTCGTCTAACGATCTAAAAGAAACAATCGTTACTTGGTCGAATTTCGAGAGTTCGTTTTTTAGCCTGAAAAAACTCAAAGGGGTTAACCTTGCTTTTTTTGCAAAAAAATGAAGAAATTTTTTGTTCGAGATAAGTTCAAAATATGTTAGTTTACTTCATAAAAGATAGTTTAGAGTAAAAAAAGTGTACCAGGTCGAGCTGTAAGTGTCTCATTTGTACGGTAGTGGAGGAAAGGGCGCTGCGAAGGGACCCTCTATTTGGATCTTTAAAGTGCGATATCTCCGAAACGGTTCGACTTAGAATGGAACGGTTTGGAATTATTTAATTGTCGTCTAACGATCTAAAAGAAACAATCGTTACTTGGTCGAATTTCGAGAGTTCGTTTTTTAGCCTGAAAAAACTCAAAGGGGTTAACCTTGCTTTTTTTGCAAAAAAATGAAGAAATTTTTTGTTCGAGATAAGTTCAAAATATGTTAGTTTACTTCATAAAAGATAGTTTAGAGTAAAAAAAGTGTACCAGGTCGAGCTGTAAGTGTCTCATTTGTACGGTAGTGGAGGAAAGGGCGCTGCGAAGGGACCCTCTATTTGGATCTTTAAAGTGCGATATCTCCGAAACGGTTCGACTTAGAATGGAACGGTTTGGAATTATTTAATTGTCGTCTAACGATCTAAAAGAAACAATCGTTACTTGGTCGAATTTCGAGAGTTCGTTTTTTAGCCTGAAAAAACTCAAAGGGGTTAACCTTGCTTTTTTTGCAAAAAAATGAAGAAATTTTTTGTTCGAGATAAGTTCAAAATATGTTAGTTTACTTCATAAAAGATAGTTTAGAGTAAAAAAAGTGTACCAGGTCGAGCTGTAAGTGTCTCATTTGTACGGTAGTGGAGGAAAGGGCGCTGCGAAGGGACCCTCTATTTGGATCTTTAAAGTGCGATATCTCCGAAACGGTTCGACTTAGAATGGAACGGTTTGGAATTATTTAATTGTCGTCTAACGATCTAAAAGAAACAATCGTTACTTGGTCGAATTTCGAGAGTTCGTTTTTTAGCCTGAAAAACTCAAAGGGGTTAACCTTGCTTTTTTTGCAAAAAGATGAAGAAATTTTTTGTTCGAGATAAGTTCAAAATATGTTAGTTTACTTCATAAAAGATAGTTTAGAGTAAAAAAAGTGTACCAGGTCGAGCTGTAAGTGTCTCATTTGTACGGTAGTGGAGGAAAGGGCGCTGCGAAGGGACCCTCTATTTGGATCTTTAAAGTGCGATATCTCCGAAACGGTTCGACTTAGAATGGAACGGTTTGGAATTATTTAATTGTCGTCTAACGATCTAAAAGAAACAATCGTTACTTGGTCGAATTTCGAGAGTTCGTTTTTTAGCCTGAAAAAACTCAAAGGGGTTAACCTTGCTTTTTTTGCAAAAAAATGAAGAAATTTTTTGTTCGAGATAAGTTCAAAATATGTTAGTTTACTTCATAAAAGATAGTTTAGAGTAAAAAAAGTGTACCAGGTCGAGCTGTAAGTGTCTCATTTGTACGGTAATGGAGGAAAGGGCGCTGCGAAGGGACCCTCTATTTGGATCTTTAAAGTGCGATATCTCCGAAACGGTTCGACTTAGAATGGAACGGTTTGGAATTATTTAATTGTCGTCTAACGATCTAAAAGAAACAATCGTTACTTGGTCGAATTTCGAGAGTTCGTTTTTTAGCCTGAAAAAACTCAAAGGGGTTAACCTTGCTTTTTTTGCAAAAAAATGAAGAAATTTTTTGTTCGAGATAAGTTCAAAATATGTTAGTTTACTTCATAAAAGATAGTTTAGAGTAAAAAAAGTGTACCAGGTCGAGCTGTAAGTGTCTCATTTGTACGGTAGTGGAGGAAAGGGCGCTGCGAAGGGACCCTCTATTTGGATCTTTAAAGTGCGATATCTCCGAAACGGTTCGACTTAGAATGGAACGGTTTGGAATTATTTAATTGTCGTCTAACGATCTAAAAGAAACAATCGTTACTTGGTCGAATTTCGAGAGTTCGTTTTTTAGCCTGAAAAAACTCAAAGGGGTTAACCTTGCTTTTTTTGCAAAAAAATGAAGAAATTTTTTGTTCGAGATAAGTTCAAAATATGTTAGTTTACTTCATAAAAGATAGTTTAGAGTAAAAAAAGTGTACCAGGTCGAGCTGTAAGTGTCTCATTTGTACGGTAATGGAGGAAAGGGCGCTGCGAAGGGACCCTCTATTTGGATCTTTAAAGTGCGATATCTCCGAAACGGTTCGACTTAGAATGGAACGGTTTGGAATTATTTAATTGTCGTCTAACGATCTAAAAGAAACAATCGTTACTTGGTCGAATTTCGAGAGTTCGTTTTTTAGCCTGAAAAAACTCAAAGGGGTTAACCTTGCTTTTTTTGCAAAAAAATGAAGAAATTTTTTGTTCGAGATAAGTTCAAAATATGTTAGTTTACTTCATAAAAGATAGTTTAGAGTAAAAAAAGTGTACCAGGTCGAGCTGTAAGTGTCTCATTTGTACGGTAGTGGAGGAAAGGGCGCTGCGAAGGGACCCTCTATTTGGATCTTTAAAGTTGCGATATCTCCGAAACGGTTCGACTTAGAATGGAACGGTTTGGAATTATTTAATTGTCGTCTAACGATCTAAAAGAAACAATCGTTACTTGGTCGAATTTCGAGAGTTCGTTTTTTAGCCTGAAAAAACTCAAAGGGGTTAACCTTGCTTTTTTTGCAAAAAAATGAAGAAATTTTTTGTTCGAGATAAGTTCAAAATATGTTAGTTTACTTCATAAAAGATAGTTTAGAGTAAAAAAAGTGTACCAGGTCGAGCTGTAAGTGTCTCATTTGTACGGTAGTGGAGGAAAGGGCGCTGCGAAGGGACCCTCTATTTGGATCTTTAAAGTGCGATATCTCCGAAACGGTTCGACTTAGAATGGAACGGTTTGGAATTATTTAATTGTCGTCTAACGATCTAAAAGAAACAATCGTTACTTGGTCGAATTTCGAGAGTTCGTTTTTTAGCCTGAAAAAACTCAAAGGGGTTAACCTTGCTTTTTTTGCAAAAAAATGAAGAAATTTTTTGTTCGAGATAAGTTCAAAATATGTTAGTTTACTTCATAAAAGATAGTTTAGAGTAAAAAAAGTGTACCAGGTCGAGCTGTAAGTGTCTCATTTGTACGGTAGTGGAGGAAAGGGCGCTGCGAAGGGACCCTCTATTTGGATCTTTAAAGTGCGATATCTCCGAAACGGTTCGACTTAGAATGGAACGGTTTGGAATTATTTAATTGTCGTCTAACGATCTAAAAGAAACAATCGTTACTTGGTCGAATTTCGAGAGTTCGTTTTTTAGCCTGAAAAAACTCAAAGGGGTTAACCTTGCTTTTTTTGCAAAAAAATGAAGAAATTTTTTGTTCGAGATAAGTTCAAAATATGTTAGTTTACTTCATAAAAGATAGTTTAGAGTAAAAAAAGTGTACCAGGTCGAGCTGTAAGTGTCTCATTTGTACGGTAGTGGAGGAAAGGGCGCTGCGAAGGGACCCTCTATTTGGATCTTTAAAGTTGCGATATCTCCGAAACGGTTCGACTTAGAATGGAACGGTTTGGAATTATTTAATTGTCGTCTAACGATCTAAAAGAAACAATCGTTACTTGGTCGAATTTCGAGAGTTCGTTTTTTAGCCTGAAAAAACTCAAAGGGGTTAACCTTGCTTTTTTTGCAAAAAAATGAAGAAATTTTTTGTTCGAGATAAGTTCAAAATATGTTAGTTTACTTCATAAAAGATAGTTTAGAGTAAAAAAAGTGTACCAGGTCGAGCTGTAAGTGTCTCATTTGTACGGTAGTGGAGGAAAGGGCGCTGCGAAGGGACCCTCTATTTGGATCTTTAAAGTGCGATATCTCCGAAACGGTTCGACTTAGAATGGAACGGTTTGGAATTATTTAATTGTCGTCTAACGATCTAAAAGAAACAATCGTTACTTGGTCGAATTTCGAGAGTTCGTTTTTTAGCCTGAAAAAACTCAAAGGGGTTAACCTTGCTTTTTTTGCAAAAAAATGAAGAAATTTTTTGTTCGAGATAAGTTCAAAATATGTTAGTTTACTTCATAAAAGATAGTTTAGAGTAAAAAAAGTGTACCAGGTCGAGCTGTAAGTGTCTCATTTGTACGGTAGTGGAGGAAAGGGCGCTGCGAAGGGACCCTCTATTTGGATCTTTAAAGTTGCGATATCTCCGAAACGGTTCGACTTAGAATGGAACGGTTTGGAATTATTTAATTGTCGTCTAACGATCTAAAAGAAACAATCGTTACTTGGTCGAATTTCGAGAGTTCGTTTTTTAGCCTGAAAAAACTCAAAGGGGTTAACCTTGCTTTTTTTGCAAAAAAATGAAGAAATTTTTTGTTCGAGATAAGTTCAAAATATGTTAGTTTACTTCATAAAAGATAGTTTAGAGTAAAAAAAGTGTACCAGGTCGAGCTGTAAGTGTCTCATTTGTACGGTAGTGGAGGAAAGGGCGCTGCGAAGGGACCCTCTATTTGGATCTTTAAAGTTGCGATATCTCCGAAACGGTTCGACTTAGAATGGAACGGTTTGGAATTATTTAATTGTCGTCTAACGATCTAAAAGAAACAATCGTTACTTGGTCGAATTTCGAGAGTTCGTTTTTTAGCCTGAAAAAACTCAAAGGGGTTAACCTTGCTTTTTTTGCAAAAAAATGAAGAAATTTTTTGTTCGAGATAAGTTCAAAATATGTTAGTTTACTTCATAAAAGATAGTTTAGAGTAAAAAAAGTGTACCAGGTCGAGCTGTAAGTGTCTCATTTGTACGGTAGTGGAGGAAAGGGCGCTGCGAAGGGACCCTCTATTTGGATCTTTAAAGTGCGATATCTCCGAAACGGTTCGACTTAGAATGGAACGGTTTGGAATTATTTAATTGTCGTCTAACGATCTAAAAGAAACAATCGTTACTTGGTCGAATTTCGAGAGTTCGTTTTTTAGCCTGAAAAAACTCAAAGGGGTTAACCTTGCTTTTTTTGCAAAAAAATGAAGAAATTTTTTGTTCGAGATAAGTTCAAAATATGTTAGTTTACTTCATAAAAGATAGTTTAGAGTAAAAAAAGTGTACCAGGTCGAGCTGTAAGTGTCTCATTTGTACGGTAGTGGAGGAAAGGGCGCTGCGAAGGGACCCTCTATTTGGATCTTTAAAGTTGCGATATCTCCGAAACGGTTCGACTTAGAATGGAACGGTTTGGAATTATTTAATTGTCGTCTAACGATCTAAAAGAAACAATCGTTACTTGGTCGAATTTCGAGAGTTCGTTTTTTAGCCTGAAAAAACTCAAAGGGGTTAACCTTGCTTTTTTTGCAAAAAAATGAAGAAATTTTTTGTTCGAGATAAGTTCAAAATATGTTAGTTTACTTCATAAAAGATAGTTTAGAGTAAAAAAAGTGTACCAGGTCGAGCTGTAAGTGTCTCATTTGTACGGTAGTGGAGGAAAGGGCGCTGCGAAGGGACCCTCTATTTGGATCTTTAAAGTTGCGATATCTCCGAAACGGTTCGACTTAGAATGGAACGGTTTGGAATTATTTAATTGTCGTCTAACGATCTAAAAGAAACAATCGTTACTTGGTCGAATTTCGAGAGTTCGTTTTTTAGCCTGAAAAAACTCAAAGGGGTTAACCTTGCTTTTTTTGCAAAAAAATGAAGAAATTTTTTGTTCGAGATAAGTTCAAAATATGTTAGTTTACTTCATAAAAGATAGTTTAGAGTAAAAAAAGTGTACCAGGTCGAGCTGTAAGTGTCTCATTTGTACGGTAGTGGAGGAAAGGGCGCTGCGAAGGGACCCTCTATTTGGATCTTTAAAGTGCGATATCTCCGAAACGGTTCGACTTAGAATGGAACGGTTTGGAATTATTTAATTGTCGTCTAACGATCTAAAAGAAACAATCGTTACTTGGTCGAATTTCGAGAGTTCGTTTTTTAGCCTGAAAAAACTCAAAGGGGTTAACCTTGCTTTTTTTGCAAAAAAATGAAGAAATTTTTTGTTCGAGATAAGTTCAAAATATGTTAGTTTACTTCATAAAAGATAGTTTAGAGTAAAAAAAGTGTACCAGGTCGAGCTGTAAGTGTCTCATTTGTACGGTAGTGGAGGAAAGGGCGCTGCGAAGGGACCCTCTATTTGGATCTTTAAAGTGCGATATCTCCGAAACGGTTCGACTTAGAATGGAACGGTTTGGAATTATTTAATTGTCGTCTAACGATCTAAAAGAAACAATCGTTACTTGGTCGAATTTCGAGAGTTCGTTTTTTAGCCTGAAAAAACTCAAAGGGGTTAACCTTGCTTTTTTTGCAAAAAAATGAAGAAATTTTTTGTTCGAGATAAGTTCAAAATATGTTAGTTTACTTCATAAAAGATAGTTTAGAGTAAAAAAAGTGTACCAGGTCGAGCTGTAAGTGTCTCATTTGTACGGTAGTGGAGGAAAGGGCGCTGCGAAGGGACCCTCTATTTGGATCTTTAAAGTTGCGATATCTCCGAAACGGTTCGACTTAGAATGGAACGGTTTGGAATTATTTAATTGTCGTCTAACGATCTAAAAGAAACAATCGTTACTTGGTCGAATTTCGAGAGTTCGTTTTTTAGCCTGAAAAAACTCAAAGGGGTTAACCTTGCTTTTTTTGCAAAAAAATGAAGAAATTTTTTGTTCGAGATAAGTTCAAAATATGTTAGTTTACTTCATAAAAGATAGTTTAGAGTAAAAAAAGTGTACCAGGTCGAGCTGTAAGTGTCTCATTTGTACGGTAGTGGAGGAAAGGGCGCTGCGAAGGGACCCTCTATTTGGATCTTTAAAGTTGCGATATCTCCGAAACGGTTCGACTTAGAATGGAACGGTTTGGAATTATTTAATTGTCGTCTAACGATCTAAAAGAAACAATCGTTACTTGGTCGAATTTCGAGAGTTCGTTTTTTAGCCTGAAAAAACTCAAAGGGGTTAACCTTGCTTTTTTTGCAAAAAAATGAAGAAATTTTTTGTTCGAGATAAGTTCAAAATATGTTAGTTTACTTCATAAAAGATAGTTTAGAGTAAAAAAAGTGTACCAGGTCGAGCTGTAAGTGTCTCATTTGTACGGTAGTGGAGGAAAGGGCGCTGCGAAGGGACCCTCTATTTGGATCTTTAAAGTGCGATATCTCCGAAACGGTTCGACTTAGAATGGAACGGTTTGGAATTATTTAATTGTCGTCTAACGATCTAAAAGAAACAATCGTTACTTGGTCGAATTTCGAGAGTTCGTTTTTTAGCCTGAAAAAACTCAAAGGGGTTAACCTTGCTTTTTTTGCAAAAAAATGAAGAAATTTTTTGTTCGAGATAAGTTCAAAATATGTTAGTTTACTTCATAAAAGATAGTTTAGAGTAAAAAAAGTGTACCAGGTCGAGCTGTAAGTGTCTCATTTGTACGGTAGTGGAGGAAAGGGCGCTGCGAAGGGACCCTCTATTTGGATCTTTAAAGTTGCGATATCTCCGAAACGGTTCGACTTAGAATGGAACGGTTTGGAATTATTTAATTGTCGTCTAACGATCTAAAAGAAACAATCGTTACTTGGTCGAATTTCGAGAGTTCGTTTTTTAGCCTGAAAAAACTCAAAGGGGTTAACCTTGCTTTTTTTGCAAAAAAATGAAGAAATTTTTTGTTCGAGATAAGTTCAAAATATGTTAGTTTACTTCATAAAAGATAGTTTAGAGTAAAAAAAGTGTACCAGGTCGAGCTGTAAGTGTCTCATTTGTACGGTAGTGGAGGAAAGGGCGCTGCGAAGGGACCCTCTATTTGGATCTTTAAAGTTGCGATATCTCCGAAACGGTTCGACTTAGAATGGAACGGTTTGGAATTATTTAATTGTCGTCTAACGATCTAAAAGAAACAATCGTTACTTGGTCGAATTTCGAGAGTTCGTTTTTTAGCCTGAAAAAACTCAAAGGGGTTAACCTTGCTTTTTTTGCAAAAAAATGAAGAAATTTTTTGTTCGAGATAAGTTCAAAATATGTTAGTTTACTTCATAAAAGATAGTTTAGAGTAAAAAAAGTGTACCAGGTCGAGCTGTAAGTGTCTCATTTGTACGGTAGTGGAGGAAAGGGCGCTGCGAAGGGACCCTCTATTTGGATCTTTAAAGTTGCGATATCTCCGAAACGGTTCGACTTAGAATGGAACGGTTTGGAATTATTTAATTGTCGTCTAACGATCTAAAAGAAACAATCGTTACTTGGTCGAATTTCGAGAGTTCGTTTTTTAGCCTGAAAAAACTCAAAGGGGTTAACCTTGCTTTTTTTGCAAAAAAATGAAGAAATTTTTTGTTCGAGATAAGTTCAAAATATGTTAGTTTACTTCATAAAAGATAGTTTAGAGTAAAAAAAGTGTACCAGGTCGAGCTGTAAGTGTCTCATTTGTACGGTAGTGGAGGAAAGGGCGCTGCGAAGGGACCCTCTATTTGGATCTTTAAAGTTGCGATATCTCCGAAACGGTTCGACTTAGAATGGAACGGTTTGGAATTATTTAATTGTCGTCTAACGATCTAAAAGAAACAATCGTTACTTGGTCGAATTTCGAGAGTTCGTTTTTTAGCCTGAAAAAACTCAAAGGGGTTAACCTTGCTTTTTTTGCAAAAAAATGAAGAAATTTTTTGTTCGAGATAAGTTCAAAATATGTTAGTTTACTTCATAAAAGATAGTTTAGAGTAAAAAAAGTGTACCAGGTCGAGCTGTAAGTGTCTCATTTGTACGGTAGTGGAGGAAAGGGCGCTGCGAAGGGACCCTCTATTTGGATCTTTAAAGTGCGATATCTCCGAAACGGTTCGACTTAGAATGGAACGGTTTGGAATTATTTAATTGTCGTCTAACGATCTAAAAGAAACAATCGTTACTTGGTCGAATTTCGAGAGTTCGTTTTTTAGCCTGAAAAAACTCAAAGGGGTTAACCTTGCTTTTTTTGCAAAAAAATGAAGAAATTTTTTGTTCGAGATAAGTTCAAAATATGTTAGTTTACTTCATAAAAGATAGTTTAGAGTAAAAAAAGTGTACCAGGTCGAGCTGTAAGTGTCTCATTTGTACGGTAGTGGAGGAAAGGGCGCTGCGAAGGGACCCTCTATTTGGATCTTTAAAGTTGCGATATCTCCGAAACGGTTCGACTTAGAATGGAACGGTTTGGAATTATTTAATTGTCGTCTAACGATCTAAAAGAAACAATCGTTACTTGGTCGAATTTCGAGAGTTCGTTTTTTAGCCTGAAAAAACTCAAAGGGGTTAACCTTGCTTTTTTTGCAAAAAAATGAAGAAATTTTTTGTTCGAGATAAGTTCAAAATATGTTAGTTTACTTCATAAAAGATAGTTTAGAGTAAAAAAAGTGTACCAGGTCGAGCTGTAAGTGTCTCATTTGTACGGTAGTGGAGGAAAGGGCGCTGCGAAGGGACCCTCTATTTGGATCTTTAAAGTGCGATATCTCCGAAACGGTTCGACTTAGAATGGAACGGTTTGGAATTATTTAATTGTCGTCTAACGATCTAAAAGAAACAATCGTTACTTGGTCGAATTTCGAGAGTTCGTTTTTTAGCCTGAAAAAACTCAAAGGGGTTAACCTTGCTTTTTTTGCAAAAAAATGAAGAAATTTTTTGTTCGAGATAAGTTCAAAATATGTTAGTTTACTTCATAAAAGATAGTTTAGAGTAAAAAAAGTGTACCAGGTCGAGCTGTAAGTGTCTCATTTGTACGGTAGTGGAGGAAAGGGCGCTGCGAAGGGACCCTCTATTTGGATCTTTAAAGTTGCGATATCTCCGAAACGGTTCGACTTAGAATGGAACGGTTTGGAATTATTTAATTGTCGTCTAACGATCTAAAAGAAACAATCGTTACTTGGTCGAATTTCGAGAGTTCGTTTTTTAGCCTGAAAAAACTCAAAGGGGTTAACCTTGCTTTTTTTGCAAAAAAATGAAGAAATTTTTTGTTCGAGATAAGTTCAAAATATGTTAGTTTACTTCATAAAAGATAGTTTAGAGTAAAAAAAGTGTACCAGGTCGAGCTGTAAGTGTCTCATTTGTACGGTAGTGGAGGAAAGGGCGCTGCGAAGGGACCCTCTATTTGGATCTTTAAAGTTGCGATATCTCCGAAACGGTTCGACTTAGAATGGAACGGTTTGGAATTATTTAATTGTCGTCTAACGATCTAAAAGAAACAATCGTTACTTGGTCGAATTTCGAGAGTTCGTTTTTTAGCCTGAAAAAACTCAAAGGGGTTAACCTTGCTTTTTTTGCAAAAAAATGAAGAAATTTTTTGTTCGAGATAAGTTCAAAATATGTTAGTTTACTTCATAAAAGATAGTTTAGAGTAAAAAAAGTGTACCAGGTCGAGCTGTAAGTGTCTCATTTGTACGGTAGTGGAGGAAAGGGCGCTGCGAAGGGACCCTCTATTTGGATCTTTAAAGTTGCGATATCTCCGAAACGGTTCGACTTAGAATGGAACGGTTTGGAATTATTTAATTGTCGTCTAACGATCTAAAAGAAACAATCGTTACTTGGTCGAATTTCGAGAGTTCGTTTTTTAGCCTGAAAAAACTCAAAGGGGTTAACCTTGCTTTTTTTGCAAAAAAATGAAGAAATTTTTTGTTCGAGATAAGTTCAAAATATGTTAGTTTACTTCATAAAAGATAGTTTAGAGTAAAAAAAGTGTACCAGGTCGAGCTGTAAGTGTCTCATTTGTACGGTAGTGGAGGAAAGGGCGCTGCGAAGGGACCCTCTATTTGGATCTTTAAAGTTGCGATATCTCCGAAACGGTTCGACTTAGAATGGAACGGTTTGGAATTATTTAATTGTCGTCTAACGATCTAAAAGAAACAATCGTTACTTGGTCGAATTTCGAGAGTTCGTTTTTTAGCCTGAAAAAACTCAAAGGGGTTAACCTTGCTTTTTTTGCAAAAAAATGAAGAAATTTTTTGTTCGAGATAAGTTCAAAATATGTTAGTTTACTTCATAAAAGATAGTTTAGAGTAAAAAAAGTGTACCAGGTCGAGCTGTAAGTGTCTCATTTGTACGGTAGTGGAGGAAAGGGCGCTGCGAAGGGACCCTCTATTTGGATCTTTAAAGTTGCGATATCTCCGAAACGGTTCGACTTAGAATGGAACGGTTTGGAATTATTTAATTGTCGTCTAACGATCTAAAAGAAACAATCGTTACTTGGTCGAATTTCGAGAGTTCGTTTTTTAGCCTGAAAAAACTCAAAGGGGTTAACCTTGCTTTTTTTGCAAAAAAATGAAGAAATTTTTTGTTCGAGATAAGTTCAAAATATGTTAGTTTACTTCATAAAAGATAGTTTAGAGTAAAAAAAGTGTACCAGGTCGAGCTGTAAGTGTCTCATTTGTACGGTAGTGGAGGAAAGGGCGCTGCGAAGGGACCCTCTATTTGGATCTTTAAAGTTGCGATATCTCCGAAACGGTTCGACTTAGAATGGAACGGTTTGGAATTATTTAATTGTCGTCTAACGATCTAAAAGAAACAATCGTTACTTGGTCGAATTTCGAGAGTTCGTTTTTTAGCCTGAAAAAACTCAAAGGGGTTAACCTTGCTTTTTTTGCAAAAAAATGAAGAAATTTTTTGTTCGAGATAAGTTCAAAATATGTTAGTTTACTTCATAAAAGATAGTTTAGAGTAAAAAAAGTGTACCAGGTCGAGCTGTAAGTGTCTCATTTGTACGGTAGTGGAGGAAAGGGCGCTGCGAAGGGACCCTCTATTTGGATCTTTAAAGTGCGATATCTCCGAAACGGTTCGACTTAGAATGGAACGGTTTGGAATTATTTAATTGTCGTCTAACGATCTAAAAGAAACAATCGTTACTTGGTCGAATTTCGAGAGTTCGTTTTTTAGCCTGAAAAAACTCAAGGGGTTAACCTTGCTTTTTTGCAAAAAAATGAAGAAATTTTTTGTTCGAGATAAGTTCAAAATATGTTAGTTTACTTCATAAAAGATAGTTTAGAGTAAAAAAAGTGTACCAGGTCGAGCTGTAAGTGTCTCATTTGTACGGTAGTGGAGGAAAGGGCGCTGCGAAGGGACCCTCTATTTGGATCTTTAAAGTGCGATATCTCCGAAACGGTTCGACTTAGAATGGAACGGTTTGGAATTATTTAATTGTCGTCTAACGATCTAAAAGAAACAATCGTTACTTGGTCGAATTTCGAGAGTTCGTTTTTTAGCCTGAAAAAACTCAAAGGGGTTAACCTTGCTTTTTTTGCAAAAAAATGAAGAAATTTTTTGTTCGAGATAAGTTCAAAATATGTTAGTTTACTTCATAAAAGATAGTTTAGAGTAAAAAAAGTGTACCAGGTCGAGCTGTAAGTGTCTCATTTGTACGGTAGTGGAGGAAAGGGCGCTGCGAAGGGACCCTCTATTTGGATCTTTAAAGTTGCGATATCTCCGAAACGGTTCGACTTAGAATGGAACGGTTTGGAATTATTTAATTGTCGTCTAACGATCTAAAAGAAACAATCGTTACTTGGTCGAATTTCGAGAGTTCGTTTTTTAGCCTGAAAAAACTCAAAGGGGTTAACCTTGCTTTTTTTGCAAAAAAATGAAGAAATTTTTTGTTCGAGATAATTCCAAATATGTTAGTTTACTTCATAAAAGATAGTTTAGAGTAAAAAAAGTGTACCAGGTCGAGCTGTAAGTGTCTCATTTGTACGGTAGTGGAGGAAAGGGCGCTGCGAAGGGACCCTCTATTGGATCTTTAAAGTTGCGATATCTCCGAAACGGTTCGACTTAGAATTGGAACGGTTTGGAGTATTGAAGGGTCGTGTTAAAGATCTAAAGAAAAAAATGTTTACTTGGTCGAATTTCGAGGGTTCGGTTTTAGCCTGAAAACTCAAAGGGGTAACCTTGCTTTTTTCAAAAAAATGAACAAATTTTTTGTTTGAGATAAGTTCAAAAAATATTTAGTTGACTTCATAAAAGATAGTTTTAGAGTAAAAAAATGTAGCCAGGTCGAGCTGTAAGTGTCGCATGTGTAACGGTTAGTGTGAGGAAGGGCGCTGCAAGGGACGCCTGCGTTTTTTGCAAAAAAATGAGAAATGTTTTGTTCGAGATAAGGTCAAAATATGTTAGTTTACTTCATAAAAGATCGTTTAGAGTAAAAAAAGTACCAGGTCGAGCTGTAAGTGTCTCATTTGTACGGTAGAAAAGGGCGCTGCAAAGGGACCCTGCTTTTTTTGCAAAAAAATGAAGAAATTTTTTGTTCGAGATAAGTTCAAAATATGTTAGTTTACTTCATAAAAGATAGTTTAGAGTAAAAAAAGTGTACCAGGTCGAGCTGTAAGTGTCTCATTTGTACGTAATGGAGGAAAGGGCGCTGCGAAGGGACCCTCTATTTGGATCTTTAAAGTGCGATATCTCCAAAACGATTCGACTTAGAATGGAACGGCTTGGAATTATTTAATTGGCGTCTAATGATCTAAAAGGTGGACTTTGAAGTTGGTCGAATTTCGAGAGTTCGTTTTTTAGCCACAAAAAACTCAAAGGGGTTAACCTTGCTTTTTTTGCAAAAAAATGAAGAAATTTTTTGTTCGAGATACGTGCAAAATATGTTAGTTTACTTCATAAAAGATAGTTTAGAGTAAAAAAAGTGTACCAGGTCGAGCTGTAAGTGTCTCATTTGTACGGTAGTGGAGGAAAGGGCGCTGCGAAGGGACCCTCTATTTGGATCTTTAAAGTTGCGATATCTCCGAAACGGTTCGACTTAGAATGGAACGGTTTGGAATTATTTAATTGTCGTCTAACGATCTAAAAGAAACAATCGTTACTTGGTCGAATTTCGAGAGTTCGTTTTTTAGCCTGAAAAAACTCAAAGGGGTTAACCTTGCTTTTTTTGCAAAAAAATGAAGAAATTTTTTGTTCGAGATAAGTTCAAAATATGTTAGTTTACTTCATAAAAGATAGTTTAGAGTAAAAAAAGTGTACCAGGTCGAGCTGTAAGTGTCTCATTTGTACGGTAGTGGAGGAAAGGGCGCTGCGAAGGGACCCTCTATTTGGATCTTTAAAGTTGCGATATCTCCGAAACGGTTCGACTTAGAATGGAACGGTTTGGAATTATTTAATTGTCGTCTAACGATCTAAAAGAAACAATCGTTACTTGGTCGAATTTCGAGAGTTCGTTTTTTAGCCTGAAAAAACTCAAAGGGGTTAACCTTGCTTTTTTTGCAAAAAAATGAAGAAATTTTTTGTTCGAGATACGTTCAAAATATGTTAGTTTACTTCATAAAAGATAGTTTAGAGTAAAAAAAGTGTACCAGGTCGAGCTGTAAGTGTCTCATTTGTACGGTAGTGGAGGAAAGGGCGCTGCGAAGGGACCCTCTATTTGGATCTTTAAAGTTGCGATATCTCCGAAACGGTTCGACTTAGAATGGAACGGTTTGGAATTATTTAATTGTCGTCTAACGATCTAAAAGAAACAATCGTTACTTGGTCGAATTTCGAGAGTTCGTTTTTTAGCCTGAAAAAACTCAAAGGGGTTAACCTTGCTTTTTTTGCAAAAAAATGAAGAAATTTTTTGTTCGAGATAAGTTCAAAATATGTTAGTTTACTTCATAAAAGATAGTTTAGAGTAAAAAAAGTGTACCAGGTCGAGCTGTAAGTGTCTCATTTGTACGGTAGTGGAGGAAAGGGCGCTGCGAAGGGACCCTCTATTTGGATCTTTAAAGTTGCGATATCTCCGAAACGGTTCGACTTAGAATGGAACGGTTTGGAATTATTTAATTGTCGTCTAACGATCTAAAAGAAACAATCGTTACTTGGTCGAATTTCGAGAGTTCGTTTTTTAGCCTGAAAAAACTCAAAGGGGTTAACCTTGCTTTTTTTGCAAAAAAATGAAGAAATTTTTTGTTCGAGATAAGTTCAAAATATGTTAGTTTACTTCATAAAAGATAGTTTAGAGTAAAAAAAGTGTACCAGGTCGAGCTGTAAGTGTCTCATTTGTACGGTAGTGGAGGAAAGGGCGCTGCGAAGGGACCCTCTATTTGGATCTTTAAAGTTGCGATATCTCCGAAACGGTTCGACTTAGAATGGAACGGTTTGGAATTATTTAATTGTCGTCTAACGATCTAAAAGAAACAATCGTTACTTGGTCGAATTTCGAGAGTTCGTTTTTTAGCCTGAAAAAACTCAAAGGGGTTAACCTTGCTTTTTTTGCAAAAAAATGAAGAAATTTTTGTTCGAGATACGTTCAAAATATGTTAGTTTACTTCATAAAAGATAGTTTAGAGTAAAAAAAGTGTACCAGGTCGAGCTGTAAGTGTCTCATTTGTACGGTAGTGGAGGAAAGGGCGCTGCGAAGGGACCCTCTATTTGGATCTTTAAAGTTGCGATATCTCCGAAACGGTTCGACTTAGAATGGAACGGTTTGGAATTATTTAATTGTCGTCTAACGATCTAAAAGAAACAATCGTTACTTGGTCGAATTTCGAGAGTTCGTTTTTTAGCCTGAAAAAACTCAAAGGGGTTAACCTTGCTTTTTTTGCAAAAAAATGAAGAAATTTTTTGTTCGAGATAAGTTCAAAATATGTTAGTTTACTTCATAAAAGATAGTTTAGAGTAAAAGAGTGTACCAGGTCGAGCTGTAAGTGTCTCATTTGTACGGTAGTGGAGGAAAGGGCGCTGCGAAGGGACCCTCTATTTGGATCTTTAAAGTTGCGATATCTCCGAAACGGTTCGACTTAGAATGGAACGGTTTGGAATTATTTAATTGTCGTTTAACGATCTAAAAGAAACAATCGTTACTTGGTCGAATTTCGAGAGTTCGTTTTTTAGCCTGAAAAAACTCAAAGGGGTTAACCTTGCTTTTTTGCAAAAAAATGAAGAAATTTTTTGTTCGAGATAAGTTCAAAATATGTTAGTTTACTTCATAAAAGATAGTTTAGAGTAAAAAAAGTGTACCAGGTCGAGCTGTAAGTGTCTCATTTGTACGGTAGTGGAGGAAAGGGCGCTGCGAAGGGACCCTCTATTTGGATCTTTAAAGTGCGATATCTCCGAAACGGTTCGACTTAGAATGGAACGGTTTGGAATTATTTAATTGTCGTCTAACGATCTAAAAGAAACAATCGTTACTTGGTCGAATTTCGAGAGTTCGTTTTTTAGCCTGAAAAAACTCAAAGGGTTAACCTTGCTTTTTTGCAAAAAAATGAAGAAATTTTTTGTTCGAGATAAGTTCAAAATATGTTAGTTTACTTCATAAAAGATAGTTTAGAGTAAAAAAAGTGTACCAGGTCGAGCTGTAAGTGTCTCATTTGTACGGTAGTGGAGGAAAGGGCGCTGCGAAGGGACCCTCTATTTGGATCTTTAAAGTGCGATATCTCCGAAACTGTTCGACTTAGAATGGAACGGTTTGGAATTATTTAATTGTCGTCTAACGATCTAAAAGAAACAATCGTTACTTGGTCGAATTTCGAGAGTTCGTTTTTTAGCCTGAAAAAACTCCAAGGGGTTAACCTTGCTTTTTTTGCAAAAAAATGAAGAAATTTTTGTTCGAGATACGTGCAAAATATGTTAGTTGACTTCATAAAAGATAGTTTAGAGTAAAAAAAGTGTACCAGGTCGAGCTGTAAGTGTCTCATTTGTACGGTAGTGGAGGAAAGGGCGCTGCGAAGGGACCCTCTATTTGGATCTTTTAAATTGCGATATCTCCGAAACTGTTCGACTTAGAATGGAACGGTTTGGAATTATTTAATTGTCGTTTAACGATCTAAAGAAACAATCGTTACTTGGTCGAATTTCGAGAGTTCGTTTTTTTAGCCTGAAAAAACTCAAAGGGGTTAACCTTGCTTTTTTTGCAAAAAAATGAAGAAATTTTTTGTTCGAGATAAGTTCAAAATATGTTAGTTTACTTCATAAAGATAGTTTAGAGTAAAAAAAGTGTACCAGGTCGAGCTGTAAGTGTCTCATTTGTACGGTAGTGGAGGAAAGGGCGCTGCGAAGGGACCCTCTATTTGGATCTTTAAAGTGCGATATCTCCGAAACGGTTCGACTTAGAATGGAACGGTTTGGAATTATTTAATTGTCGTCTAACGATCTAAAAGAAACAATCGTTACTTGGTCGAATTTCGAGAGTTCGTTTTTTAGCTTGAAAAACTCAAAGGGGGTAACCTTGCTTGTTTTTGCAAAAAAATGGAAATAAAACATTTTTTGTTCGAGATAAGATCAAAAATCTGGTTAGTTTATTCAGAAAAGTAGTTTAGAGTAAAAAAGTGTACAGGTCGAGCTGTAGTGTTCTCATTTGTACGGTTAATGGAGGAAAGGGCGCTGCGAAAGGGACCCTCTATTTGGATCTTAAAGTGA